>KZ451956.1:276108-357648 GCA_002786265.1 Apostasia shenzhenica
TATAAAAACCATTGAACAGTCCCAGCCAAAGAAGAGGCCCCCGGATATACTTAGAGACAGAGGCAGACAAAAGAAAAAAAGGAAAGACTCAACTCTGGGTTTTTTAGATGTTCTAATCTCTTTGTAACAAAGCCCCAACTGAGGAGCTCTCTCCCTCCTTCTCCACTTTCTCCGCCTCCTTCTTCCTCTTCTTCCTGAGAAAGCATTTTGTATGAGCCTTCAGGGCTACTTTTCTCTATTAGTGAACCTTTACTACTGATCGACCGGTGGACGTAGGGGATTTCCTCCCTGAACTACCTTAAATTTCTGTGTGTTTTGCTGGTTGCTTTAAATTAATCCTCTCCTTGAGCCCTCATTAAACAGGCTCACCCCCTCATTGCGCGCCGCCATCTCCCGGAACTCTCTTTCTTTTGGTGTTTCCTGGGATCCCCACATCCTACATCAACAGTTACTAAGATTGCATAACCAGATAACAAAAACAACATCATATGGATTCTCTCATACATTAATCTAAACATACACGTTAAATCCAATGCTTCACTAGCCATTACATATAATATAACAGAAAACGCATCAATAAAAATCTTCGCAGGAGAAAAGCCTTGACTGTAATAAAGCTACACTCAGTCACCTGCCCATACAGCCATTAGAACACGGATGAAAGTCGTGAGAGATTCCAAGAAATCAGTCAAAAGAGGATCACGGATAACCCTCAGCAAAACAGAAATATAGAGTCAGCTTACACGCCTAGATCATGGACATTCAAAGACGCATTGATCGAGAACAAGTTAATGGCTTCACCAAAAAAACCCTTTTTCAAAAGACAACTGTCAGCGAGAGCCATAAATTGCATCTCCAAAGTACCCTTTGCCGACCTCAACAGCAACTCCGAAAACCTAATGCATGTCGATTAAGATCTTCAAGAATCGATTACAATAGCAGGCAAACCTGAGGGCACAATACGCTCCTCTGCCTCCCTCCTCGCAATCTTCTCCACAGGAAGGCCATCGGCAGCGGAAGCAGAGGCGGGCAAGGGTCGCTTGCTTCCGCATCGCTGGAGGGGGAGAAATACGGATCCAATGGAAGGATCAGCAGCGGAGAGTTCTTCCAGATCTAGATCATCGACAAGCAGGCGGGATGACGGCATCGCCCCGCCGCCGCATACCTCGCAAAACGCGTGACCACGCGGGTTCAGGAAGGTGCAGGCCCGGCAGGCCCACCGACCTGGGGAGGCCTCATCAAAGAAGGATGAAGAACAACTAGCGCCGGCACCAGCATCGGCGGTTGCGGAGGGTGAAAGGCAGATCTGGCACGAGACTTTCTGCGAAGGGGGATTAAGGAACGTGCAGCGGGAGCAAGACCAAGAAGAAGAAGACGACATCGCCGGCGCCGCGAGTCGATCTTCGATGGGGAAGCGGAGGGATAGAGGTGAAACCCTAGCGAGCTCAGTGGTCATTTGAAAAAGTATAAGAGAAATACCCGCCCGACGCATCATGGTGAAAAATAATCATCAACCGTTGATCAGCCTTATTTTAAAAGACAATTACGTACGTGTCCCTATACAAAACTATATTTACATATTAATCATCCTAAAATATTTATTTACATGTGTGCTTTTATTATTATTTTTTGATAAATGCCTTTATGTAATTTTTTTAATAGTTTTATGTAATTTTTAATACTAAATAAAACGGCTCACATTAATTTTCATTAAATATAAATAAAAAATACACAAATTATTCCATTTATATTATGTGTATTTTTTTGATAAAATTTATATTATGTGTATTGCTTTCTTTTATCTCTACTTTCTTATTTTTTTCCCTTTTATTAGCTCAATTACATTTATGCCTTCGTTGGTCGCCATCACGTAAGACTTTCCGTCCTCTACGACCACTGTATCGACTTCTCCATCCTTCGTGAACGAAATATCATTGCCAAAATCACGTTTTAACAACCGGTAACGAGTGGCCTAGAGGTATACATTCGGTTGATTTAGTCGGTTTAGTTAACCGAATTGAAAAAAAGATCAGATTCAATTTTGAAATTTAAAAAACTAAACTAATCAAGTAAGACTATAAATCGAAAATAAAATCAACTAAATAAAATTCGATCAATTCGATTTGGTTCGATTAAAACTATAATATATTTTTATTTAACTAATTATTTACAAAAATTTAAAAATCTTAAAACAATATAATATAATGCTACAAGATTTCATAACTATAAAAACGAAAAACATAAACAAAAAATATGAATATCATAACTTTAAAAAGAAAATTAACGAATATTAATTTTATATAATTTCAACAACATTATCACATTATTCTGCGTAATATTTCGGTTAATTCGATTAGTCCGATTTTTAAATATAAAAAATCAAACACAAATTATTTAACAAAAAAAAAATAATTGCCAAACTATTAATTAAATCGTTATATTCTAAATCAAACTAAAATAACTAAATTTAATCAACTTAATTCAATTTTTTAATTTATATTATTTAATGCACACCTCTAATCTCTCTCTACTTGACCATTTGGGTTAAAATAATTTAACTATAGTTTGTATAATTTAACTATGATAATAATAGTGAAATATTACTAATATAATATTACTTTTTAATACAAGAATTTATTACTATTATAACAACAAAATTATATTATTATATTAAAAATTATAGAATAATATATGTGTAAATAATTTTTTAAGGTGATTAATTATAGTTTATATTTAATTGTTACTATTTTTTATTAGCTAATTATTACTAAAATTAAATCATAAGATAAAAAGTTATTTTCCGAATCATATGTAAAGTGGCTTGAAAACATATATGTTGGTTCCTCCCTTGTAGTAATATTGTGATTTTGATGTTTAATAATATATTTAAGTTAATTTGTACTAACAAAATTATTTAGTATTTTTAATCTCAGATTTATTAAAGTTGCATCTCAATTGTATCTATGTATACTAAAATTGAGATCTAATCAAGTTGGAGAGAGATTTGAGCATTGAAAATTAAGTGAAGCAAATTTTATTATTGTCCTTTTTATTTTATTTTAGAGTAGAATTGTTGTGAAGTTAATCTTGATTACTAGAGTAGTCTGAATATGAATTTGAGCACTTAGAATCTCTACGAGTTAATTAGATAATCTGAAAAATTTGTTAAAAGTTAAAATTCTCTTAATTATGTGGCCTGATAGTCGTGAGATTGTTCTAGATATTTTTCTTTTGGTTGTGATAGCTCCAGGGCAGCTTTGGGATAGCTGAAGGGTGACCCTCAGTAGTGAGGTTGACCTTGGTCGACCTTCAGTAGTGACCCTCAACAGAAACTTTGGTCATATTGAGGGATTTTTCTAGGTTGACCTGGAGGCGACCTCAGTAGTGAGGTCAACCTTGGAATTGGCCGTTGGCCTATTTTTATCTTCCAACGGCTAGCTGGAGGTCGACCTGAGGTTGACCTTCAGGTCTTTTCCAACTCCTTTTTTTAGCCGTTGGAGCTCTTATTATATAAGGAGATAGGGGTTATTGGGCATTTTTCTTGGCTCATAAAATTTCCTAATTGCTCCCAACATTCACCTTCACTCTCCACCATCCTAAAAATTAATAAAAATATTCAAGTCGAGTTTCAATTAAGCTTCAAGGCGATCTAGGTGAACCTGGATTCAAGTGCTCAAAGTCGTCATCCACTCTTCTTCTAGCTATTAAGATTCAATCATAAGAAGGAAGAGTGAGTGATTTTCTTCTTATTGTAATATTTTAGTTCTTTTTTCTGCCTTCAGTGTGTGTGAAGAGGGTCTCCAAATAAAGATTATAGGAGGTGAGTGAGTGAGCTCTCACTTAAAAATGAGTATGGCCTCTAGTGAGTGGATAGAGGAAGATTTGTATGGACTTCTCCCCCTAAATCAAGGAGTGTGTTATAGTGATATTTTTCCTAAACCAAGAGCTACTCCACCTTGTATTTAAGCTGAACCATGTTATATCGTGTGTTTTTTATGCATGTAATATTTTCTTGTTGTCTATACTTATATTTACTTCTGCTTATATTTTGCATTAACTATTATATCTAGTAAATTAAATTAAATTTTAATTATATTTATTTACCCACCTCTAGACGTTATACTTGTTGGTTCCTCTCTTGTGGTAATATTGTGATTTTGATGTTTAACAATATGTTTAAGTTAATTTGTACTAACATAATTATTTGGTGTTCTTAATTTCAGGTTTATTAAAGTTGCATCTCAATTTTATACTAAAATTGAGATCTAATTAAGTTGGAGAGAGAGACTCAAGTATTGAAGATCAAGTGAAGCATATGTTATTATTGTTACTTTTCATTTTACTTGCGAGTAGAATTGTTGTGAGGTTGATCTTGACTGTTAGAATAGTCTGGATATGAGTTTGAGCACTAAGAATCTCTGCGAGTTAACTAGATAATCTTAAAAGTTTAAACTCTCTTAATTATGTAGCCTAATAGTGGTGAGATTGCTCTAGATATTTTCTTTTGGTTGTGATAGCTCCAGGGAAGCTTTGGGATAGTTGAATGGTGACCTTCAATAGTGAGGTCGACCTTCAGCAGCGACCCTCAATAGAAACTTTAGTCATCTTTGGGGATTTTTCGAGGTCGACCTGAGGGCGCCCCGAGGTCGACCTTCAGCAACGACCCTCGACAGAAACTTTAGTCATCTTGGAGAATTTTTTCAGGTCGACCTGGAGGTGACCTCAGTGGTGAGGTCGACCTAAGGTCGACCTTGGAAGTGATCACTGTCCTATTGTTATCCTCCAACGGCTAGCTGGGGGTCGACTTGAGGTCGACCTCTAGGTCTTTTCCAGCCCCTTTTTCTAGCCGTTGGAACTCTTGTTATATAAGGAGATAAGAGTTGTTGGTGTACTACTCTTAGCTCATAAAATTCTCTAAGTGCTCCCAACATTCACCTTCATTCTCCACCATCCTAAGAGTTGATAAAAGCATTCAAGTTGAATTTCAATCTAGATTCAAGGCGATTTAGGTGAACTTGGACTCAAGTGCTCAAACTCTTCATCCACTCTTCTTCTAGCTTTCAAGATTCAATCATAAGAAAGAAGAGAGTGGTTTTCTTTCTTTGTAATATTTTAGTTATTCTTTTCTGTCTTCATTTTATGTGTGAAGAGGACCTCCAAATAAGAGTTAGAGGAGGTAAGTGAGTGAGCCCTCACTTAAAAGTGAGGAGGGCCTCTAGTGAATGGATAGAGGAGGATTTGTATGGGCTTTTCCGCCTAAACCAAGGAGTGTGTTATAGCGATATCTTTCCGATCGGGGTTGGGTGGCTTAGGCTCTAATTTGAGCCAAACCACGTTATATCGTGTGTTCTTTGTGGATGTGATATTTTCTTCTTGTCTGCACTTATATTTGCTTCCGCCTGTATTTTGCACTAACTATTATATTTAGTAAATTAAATTAAATTTTAATTACGTCTATTCACCCCTCCTCTAGACGTCATACTTGATCCTACAATATATTTATTTTAAAAAAGAAAATCAGAATCTAATAAAAACAACAAATTTTAAAAAAAATATGCATCCTTTTTAGGTTTAGTTAAATCAACAAACTAACTAGATCTAAGGATACATGTGCATCCTAATTTTATTATTAAAATTTACATTAATCTAATGTACGGCCAATACTCTTTATTGGATTAATATTATTGATATTATTGATTTAACCATAATCTAGTTCTTATACAACACCAAATCAAAAATTTTAAATTTACTGTTTTGGGTAATTCAATTGAGGTCTTTAATTTCAGACAGGTTCATAAAAATAAAAGTATATTTTTCGAGTAACCCTTATCTAAAATATTTTTCATGCGAGTTATTTTTAATAGATTTTGATAAGTTTCATTGTTAAATTATTATTTTAAAAAACATGACTATGTTTTTTTATATTGATTAATTTTAATTAGGTTAAAATTAAACATAGATGAATATTCTTTTCTATTGAAATAAATTTTTTTTCATAGAATTTATTTTTCTTGTTTTTGTTTTTTATTTATTTTTTATTCTTTTCCCCTAGATAAACATTTCTCTACCTTAAATTAAAATTATAGTAATGTAAATTCGAATATGAGATCTTTCAAGCAAACTCCCTCTCTAATGAGCTAAAAAAAAGCTTTATTTTTTGATAGAATTTATTAAAATAAAGTTAAATATTTTATTGAAATACGTGATAAATGTGATATAAATTAATTATTATTTTGATAAATATATAATTTCTAAAATAAAATTAAATTTTTATTTTAAATTATATGTGTAATGTGCGCTATAATTAATTTCTAATATTAAATTTTATATGTGATGTGTAACATCTGATTAGTTAATTTCAATCTGACAAAACAGTCAGGTTAATTTTAATTTTAGTGTATATTTAAATATTAATATTACTATTATAGATTAAGATATTAAAAAATAAAAATTGATATTAGAATCGCAATCCGAAATATCTAAATATAGTTAGAAAGCTTAAATATATATTTCAATTTTTTAAATAAAAAATATAATTATCATACTTAATAGAATAAATTAAAAAAATTAACGTAGAAAATCTTTCACGCGAGAGAAACCTAAATGATATATTTCTACTTTTATAAACCTGCATTAAATTTGAAATTTACCTCGAGGGCCCGAATGAAATTGCCCATCATGAAAAAAATTCATCTAAAAAATAGTTTTAAAATATAAAATTTTAAAAATCCTGATGCTTAATATAAATATCAGCACAAGATTATCTATTTGATTAACCAAATTTACTATTATGTATCATTGTGGTAGAATCTAGGGTTTATAGATAAGTTTTTATAGTTTATTCATAATTATATTTTATTTGACATATTTTATTTATGTTTTTTATATTTTTTAAAGTCTCATTTAAGTTTCTAAAATTTAAAATAAAACGCTAAAAATAAATATTAATGCTAAAATAAATAAATAAATAAATAAGAAAGAAAAATAAAATTACCATTTTAATTACTCATCGTCTAAGAAGCACGGACACGGCATGACATGGACATGAAAATATATTAATATTTAAAAATATAAGACACGAC
The DNA here is from genome assembly GCA_002786265.1 of Apostasia shenzhenica. Classification (NCBI taxonomy): domain Eukaryota; kingdom Viridiplantae; phylum Streptophyta; class Magnoliopsida; order Asparagales; family Orchidaceae; genus Apostasia; species Apostasia shenzhenica. The sequence continues at coordinate 283,191 of KZ451956.1, forward strand.
GCTTCTAGGACACATTAAATAAATAAAATTATTTATTTATTAGAATTTTAATAAAAAGAAAAGAAATTATAAATTGATCAAATATATGTGATAGAAAAATTATAAAAAATTATATGTATTTAACAGGATTAATGAAATATAAATACTGTAACATTCATTCAGGAGAGTTTAAATATACATATACCAAAAAGTAGCTACATAATCAGTTAATTACACATACAGATTACTTCACCAAATGATATGAAAGACCTAGCAATCAGCATCAAAAGTAATAAGTATTGAATTTTTAAAAAAATGCATATAATCTGTAAGGAATAAGTATCTATAAATTTTAATATCAATTTACTTGTACTCCTATATATTATAGGATCCAAAACTCCCAGTGCTTGCCTCTTGATATTCAACATCATTTTCATCATTGAAAAGAACCGTCTCAAGCTCGGGATCATCAAAGGGACAATTGGGCAACCTCCTATATATTTGTATCTTCAACAAAAGCAAATGAATCACCTCCAACATCCGACATTTTTGCCTCCCCTTGCTGATATTGTTGAGTTCTTGTAGACAGAAGTCGAAGGTTGGTATGTACATATACTAAATCTTTGTATGAAAGAGTATGTACTCTATTTTCTTTTACAACATGAAGAGAAAAAAAGGTTGACTTAATAGTCGAATGACTAACTATTGAAGATAAGGAGTGCTAGCCCCGTATGTCATCCACTAAGAAAGAGGGTCCATGATAGTTCTATAGTTTAAATAATTTTCATCTCCAAGAATGCCTTATATTGAGAAAAATTTTTCAAACTTCACTGTCACAATTTATCTTTTTTCATTTTTTGGAAATAAATATTTTAAGGATTGAATCCTTCTTCCTTGTTGAATTTCTTCGTCCATATGAAACTCTTTTAGGAGATTCTTGGAGTCATTCATTACTATAAAATATTGGATTTAAAGTATGTGCTAGGCAATGTAAAAAACTACTTTTGTTCCATTAATTAACAAAAATCACATGCACAATATTGTAAAATGTAAAATTTTCACCTTCCCTCTTTTCTTCATATCTGTATATCATATTTTTAACTTTTTCTATCAGTGTATCCCACATATCATAAACTAAATGTAAGCATGGGCGATCAATGTCAGCAACTCTAAGCATATCATAAATAGGCTTTGTGAAAAAAATAATATAGTCTACTTGATCCCACCAAATATCATTAATGATCTTCTTTTTAATAAACCTTGCTTTTTCAATAGCATCTTCACGATAAAAAGATCATTTATCACTTATTACCAATAATTGGAGGCCTTGCTTGACTTGCCTAAATCTTCAAAACATCACCACTATGGAAGCAAAATGAGTATCTATAATAGATAATAATTTTAACTTCATATACTCATTAAAAATTGCAAGACTCATTGAATGATTCATAATAAAGTTTCTAATGAAAGTAACATCTGCAGAAATTTCAGTAATCCACTTGCACTCCTCATATACCACTTCATTTTCTTCAGTATTTTTTACTACACATATATTTTTCAATGCAAGATTTAACGTATAAATTGCACATGGAGCCTAAAATATATGAGAAAATTGTGATTGAACAAGCATACCGGTAGCTTTAGAAATAGGTGCATTATCAGTAATAACTTGTACTACCTTATCTGACCCTACCTCTTAAATAACTTCTTTCATAAGAGCTGTAATGAAGAATTTATCTTTATACTCACCTTCACAAATAACTGCTTTGAGAAAAATAGGACCATTCTTCGAAGCAATCATAAAGTTTATTAAAGGTCTTCGCTTAGCATCAATCTATCCATAAAAAATAATACTGACTCTTTTAACATTCCATGTATCTCTCAAAGGATGCAATAATCTCTCAATATAGCTTCCGGAGTTGCTTTCGACAAGATATCTGTCTCTTAAGTGGTATTCTATTGAAGGCTCAAGAGCTTTCCCGAAAATAATATTCCAAAGCTTTTGTATGCTCTCCGTTGCTTGTGTTAGGAGGAACATATCCAGCACAGTTATTTTATGCAGCAAAAGAAATCAACTCAACAAAATATAGATTTCTTGCAACATGGAATGAAAGCCCAGTCGAATAGAAGAATCTTGCAATGAGATCATCTAATGTGTCTCTAACCTGCATATTAAAAGCTTTCATAATAGAACTTGAACTTTCTGTAGTTTTCATTTTTTTTATTCAACACGCTCTACTCTGAGCGTATTAGAATGCACACTAAATCCAGAAGTCGTTTTGATTTGCTCCCTTGAATTAATTAAAGATAGAAGAGAAACTCTTTTAAGTTGGTTACTTCTATATCGCTCTTCAGCATCAGAAACAACCTTCTGCAACTGTACTAATATTTGCGGAGTCACTTTAGCACACACTCTAATTTCATATCCTGATAATTTAAGTAAATGTGCTTTGACCTGATAATAAGTTCTTTTAAATTGCATATTGCAGAAAATACATTGAAATGTAACATTTCCTCTACCCTTGTCTTCAACCTTATCCATTGTGATGAGATACTTTCACAATGGAGTAGTGTCATCAAAAGAAAGTTGTGACTCTTGTGGTGATGTTGTTTCTATATTCATCTACTCATAGAGTAATCAAAATAAATAACTATAAGTTTAAAAAAATTAGTTATATGTTAAACTAATAATAATATGACAAAATTTTAAAAACATAGAAGAAAAGAAAAAGGAGAAGGAAAAGGAGAAGGAGAAGCAGAAAGAGGAAGAAAAATAGAGGAATAAAAATAGAGAATGAGAAGATGAAGGAGAAGAAGAAAAAGAAGAAGAAAGCAGAAGAAGAAAAAATCAGTAAACAAAACAAAAAAATAGAGAATGAGAAGACATTAGAGAAGAAGAAGAAGAAGAAGAAGAAGAAGAAGAAGAAAGCTGGAGAAGAAAACGTCAGCAAAAGAAAAAAAAACAAAGAAAAAAAGGAAGAACAAAAAGGAGAAGGAGGAGGAGGAGAAGGAGGAGGAGAAAAAACCATAGAAGAAGAAGAAGGAGAAGAAATCAAGAATAATAAAAAACTGAGAATGAGAAGGAGAAGAAGCAAAAGGAGGAAGAAAACCTAATTGTAGATGACGTCGCCACTGCGTCTGTGAAAAAGAAGACGTGAGGTTGCTGCGATCGCAAAGAAGATGACGTTGACAACCTGATCGCAGATGATGCCCGCCGCTGCAACCACAAAGAAGACGACGCGAAGTTGCTGCGATCGCGAAGAAATTGATGCTGCGAGGTCATTGTGACCGCAAAGATGACGACACCAGAAAAATTGGGGCACAGGTTTAATTGATTTTTTATAAAATTTAAACCTATTTTTTATAAAAATTTAATTAATTTATAATTAACTCATATCCAAAAAGTATTCTACAGGTGTCCTAGAAGTGTCCGACAAGTGTCCAGTCGTGTCATATTTTTTTTTTTAAAAAATAGGACACGTGTCCCGCCATGTCTGACATGTGTCCCGTCATGTTCATGGCATGTCTCGTGTCCAACATGTGTCCAACACTACCACGGCATTTTTTAGAAGTGTCCGTGCTTTTGAGCTCATCGTCATCAGCATCAATTACTTGTTTAGTTCTCATCTGTGCGATATGATTTTTTAAAAAGAAACATATTTAATTAACTAATTAACCAAGTAATATCATTACAAAAAATTAATAAAAAGAGCATATTACCCAAGCCGTCTGTCATATGAGCAATTTCTTATTAAAAGTCGCCCGTGACACAGGTGACTTCGTGTTATCAAAAGTTGCCTATTCTTTGTTAAACAAGTCAGGCGATTTCTCTTAAAATGAAGTTGCCCGTACATTGAGTGACTATTTACTTTAATATTTTTTAATTATAATGTTATTTAAAAATATTATTTTAGTTTTTTTTTATAATTTACTACATAATAAGTGTCACAGTGGAGTTGTATTTTCCCCAGTGTAACATTACTTTTAAGCTTAGAAATGAAATGAGAATTTATTACATCATATTCTTCAATTGCAAGTTTCATATTTCCTGGGTTTTTAGTAGGCTGAAAATCTCGAAATGTAACATCCTTACGTAAAAAATGTGAATATACATCTTTTATTTTTATCTATGTTCTGTATAGCACAGATCTGCTTCATTGGTCTTATCATTTTTATATTATTATTGTTTATTTGTTTTATCCTTATATTTTTTGAGCTTGAATATCTACGATTATATTTAGACATACCTTAAATTTACAATCATAGGTTATAAAATATGTAAAATATAAATAAAATAGAACAACCATCTTTAAGGTGCATCATAATAAATTTTTTAAATTTACTTACATTTTTCAATATAGTTAAAATGTTACAATAGCATATTATATAAAATATAAAGATAATTCCATTTAAGTCCTTGAGGTTTGGACACAAAAGTCCACAAATTTTAAAACATACCATTCAGGTTCACAAAAAATATTACATGAGACATCATGGTTCCTCTGTGATAGGATCTATTATGTATTGTAAAATGATAAAAATATCCTTCTTTAATCTGTTAATTTTCAAAATATACAATTAAAGCTGCCGACATAGGCGGATGCCGAAGCTCATGGCCACGTGCAGCCGCACGACCTTGAGTGTCGGCGGTCGACAGCGCCCGGCCGCGGCGTCCTCACACGGTTCGCCGCAGCGTGCTGCCTCGCGCTCAAGCGCCCTGCGCGCGAGCTTCCATGTGCTGTCCCGCAGGCCGGCATCCGCGCCCAAGCGGCCAGCGGCGCATGGCCGCGTGCACCGCAGCCTGCGCAGGCATCCAAGCGCGAGTCGTCGCAGTGCGCGGCCCCGCGCTCGTATGCCCGCGCACAGGGCATCGATGTGCAGACGTCGGCGTGCATGGCCGCACTCGGGCTCCTGTGCATAGTCATGAAAATCATAACGATAATAAGTACTCGAACTATCTGGATCATATTGTGATGTATGAACCATAAGATCTGAAGACAAATGCCTAATCAGATCGACTAATGTATCACCGAGTTTAAATTTTAAAATCTCAGCATGGCCACCAACATAATCTAAAAATCCATTACCATTAAAATAAATGATAATATAAACAGAAAAGTTTGCTATTGAATAAAAATACAATATGTTTGAGAGCAATTTAGTAACAAGATCTTAACATACAACAATATTTCATAAATTTAAATTTAGTTATTTGTAACAAATAAATAAAGTTATTTTTAATACATTAATAATGTTAATAATAATTTTAAAATTATTCATCAATTATTTGATTATTAACTAATTAATAAATAATAAATAATAATAATTACAATTAATTAATTAATAATAATAATAATAAATGAAAATTAATAAATTAATACATTAAAAATAATTTCAATATTATTAATTAATTAATTATTAACTAATTAATAATTAATAATAATTAATTAATTAAAATTAATAATAATAAAAGAAATAATATGAGAATTTTAGGAATACTATATAGTGCTGTTGGACTGTTTTTGACCTTGCCTTAAAAATTCTTATGACCGGACAATTTTTGGTTAATGGCAGGCTTCCCCAAATGGCATTAGAAACAAGCCCCCTTTCTTAATTTTTTTTAATAAGATTAATATATTAATTAATTAATTAATTAAATATGCTTATGTTTAAAAAATAATCTAAAAAATTGTAATTTGGAAACATTGCCATCCAAATAACTTGGCGTGAGGACTAAATCATGATCAAATCAGGACCAAAATGATACTACTTTAAAAAAAAAAAATAATAATAAATAAAATTTTTTAATCATTCTACACAAATTCTAATATAAAAAAACATTATTTTACTTCACATACTCAATAATTTTTAATAAAAAATTTTAATTTTATTTTACATCCTAGATCAAAATACTCGATTCGAATATTTTGGTCTAAGATGTGAGATAAAGTATATATTTTTATTAAAAATTATTGAATATGTGAAGTAAAATAATATTTTTTTATATTAAAATTTGTGTAGAATGATTAAAAAAATTTATTTATTATTATTATTGTTGTTTTTTTAAAGGGGCATTTACATACATACCCCTTAAATCATCTTGAATTACATATTAAACCCCTCATTTTTTAATTTTACAACTTAACCCCCTAAATCATCCAAAAATAAAAATTAGTAGAATACATGTATTTGTAAATATATTTATAATATTTGTATATACATATTATTGCTAATAAACATCCAAATAATTATAAATCATCAAAAAACATACTTTAAAAATTTTGAGAAAGACCTAAATATGTTATTTTTGGATGATTTAGAGGCTAAATTGTAAAATTAAAAAATAAGGGGTTTAATATGTAATTTAAGATGATTTAAGGGGTATGTATGTAATTCTCTCTTTTTTAAATTAGTATCACTTTCGTCCTGATTTGGTCCTCGCACCAAACAGGGCCTGGGTAAATTTCATCCAAGTTCTGAGGCGGAGAAGTATATTGATCCCAAATTTTTAAGCTTTCAATTTAGATCTCCTAGATTAGTGCTGTTATCGGACCGATTTCGAGCGAGTTAATGTCAACTCAAAATCGAAAATTTCGAGCTCGGTCTGAAATCGAAATGAGATATGATTCGAGCCGGTTCGAATCATGATTTGAATCGGCTCATAATTGTAAAAAAAATATAGAAATATTATGTATTCAAGATTTGATCTCTAGACGATCAATAAAATAAACCTTAAATCTTCTCCACTCTAACACTAAACCACTAACTAAATTATATGTAATGACATTTTATTTATATATATATTATATCAATATTATTTATGCAATACATATAATTTCGAATTAAATCGAATCATGTTTCGAGCGAGCTAAGGCCAACTCGAAATTGGCTCGAAATGAACTTCGATCCAAAATCCTTAGCTCATGACTCAATTCAAAATTTTCGAACCAACTTTAAGTCGATTCAAAAATCGAACGAGTTCCTAGCGAATTTTGAATTTCGAATAATTTTAACACCCCTACCCTAAATTCCGCATGAGATTGCTATTTATAAATTCCTTAACGTAGTCGCTGCTTTTTCTTGATCCAATAAAAAAAATAAAAATATTGCGACCCTTGTGCATCCTGAGAGAAGGTAATAGAGCAAGTTTGGGTCAAGTTTAATAAAATCTTTACTCACCTTACTTTCATCACTATTATTCATATCTACCTCATACCCGCTTCCACCCTATTTCTCCAAAAACCCACATTTGTCCGGCCATGCCCCTTTTCTTTCAAAACTCATATCCCCTCAGCTCGCTCTTTGTCATCCCAAATTTATTATTAGCAATTTATTTTAAGCAAAAATAAAGATATAATAATTAAAAATTTTTAATTTCAAGATAATGTAATAATATTTAATTATTAATGAGTTACAAATCGAAACAAGTATGATTTAGTCATATCCGAACCTGACTGTTTCATAACAAGACAGGGCAAGTTGCGAATATAACCACAGAACTTATATAAGGTTAAATAGATACGAGTATAAATTACTACACATTCACACAAACGCCCACCAACCCTCAATTATTAACCATTTATGTGAGCAATTTACATACATCCTCCTTAAAGTTGTAATTGTCGTTAACTATTTATTTAATTTAAACACAATTATAAAAGTTTTTACTCAATCCTAAGGCCCTGTTTGGTTGGCAGCCATTTCGGCTATAATCATAATCAAAATAGCCTTCAATTATTTTATTAATTTTTTTTTATTTTTCATCCTCAATAAATAAATATTAATATAAAAAATTCACTTTATATTATATTTTACATAATTTTTTAATACATTATATTTAATTTTTTACTATTATTATTTTTAATAAAATAGTTAAAAGTCATTTTAGCCATCAGCATCCAACCATATTTGTCATCCAGTTAAAATATTTATCATTTTTGATAAACAAATGAAATTTTTGTTATCTAATTTTGATTATATTGTAATATTGAAGTAATAATGTATTGCAATTGCTTCTAAATTTTTTCATTTTTTTGTTAGTTTATTTTAGTGATGCGATTGAGTTATTAAATTAAATTACTTATTGTGCTAAATTACTCTTATATTAAAGCTATTATCTAGATATTAATATAATAATATTTAATATCATTATAAGAAAATTAAAAAAAAATTTGAGATAAAAAAATATTGTTTTAACCGAACCAAACCAAATCGATATTTACTTAGTTGGCTCAGTTTGATTTGGTTTATAATCTAATTTGGTTAGTTTGATTTCATTAAATTTAAAATCGAACACAATCTTTTTTTTAGTTTGGTCACTAAACCAATCAATTAAACTAAATACACAGGCCTACTGGAGAGTAAATCTCAATAAGAAGCACATCAACTCTACCTGTTTGGCATGGGGACTAAATCAAGACCAAATCAGGACCAAATTAGGACCAAAATAATATTAATTTAAAAAACAACAATAATAATAAATAAAATTTTTTAATCATTCTACACAAATTCTAATATAAAAAAAATATTATTTTACTTTATATACTCAATAATTTTCAATAAAAAAATTAATTTTATTTTACATCTTAGATCAAAATACTCAATTCAAATATTTTAGTCTAGGATGTGAAATAAAGTATATATTTTTATTAAAAATTATTGAGTAGGTAAAGTAAAATAATATTTTTTCATATTAAAATTTATGTAGAATAATTAAAATTTTTTATTTATTATTTTTATTGTTATTTTTTAAATTAATATCATTTTGCTCCTAGTCCTCGCGCCAAACATGGCCAAATTTTGTGGAGATCTAAGGAGAAATACATAGAGGTGGTTAAACAATGTTGGGCAAAAAGGGATTTCTTTTAGAGTGAAGCCACCGTTTAATAAAAGGCCTCAAAAGACGTGGAGAACTCGGACCTTGGGAGCGAGAAGACTTTCGGCGATATTCCTTGCAAAATTCGAGAGCTGCACACTAGGCTGGGAGAAATTTTTGTGTGCACCGGTGCACGGTACACCGGGCCAATGAGCACACGACACATCAGCACGTCTGACCATTTTTATCCACGTGTCGTGTGCTCATTGGCCTGGTGTACCATGCACCGGTGCACGCAAAAATTTCTCAAGGGGGCTGAAGGGTTTGAGGGACAATGCAAATGACGTTCTTCCAGAAAACATAAGATAAAGAAGCTGAAGGACAAATTTGTCTCTCGAAGAATAATATTAAGAGGCAGAGATCAGAGGCAATAAAAATACTAAGCTAAGGTGTCCGAAAAGGCAAACTAAGGAGGATACTACCAATGGCATTAACACCTACGTCTCCAACTTAATTCTTTTTCATCCCATCCTGATGTGGTTGATAGCTCTCAGGTAATACAAGACGTAAGAAGTATAATTTTCCTGGAAGCAAAATTATTGCTGGAGTCCCCTCATGCAGTGGAGGAGGTCAAAATGGCCCTCTTTGAGATGAGGCCGTGGAAGGGGTTTTGTTAGAAGAACTGGGAATCTATAAGTAGAGATGTAATAACAGCAGCTTGCTTAATAGTACTCAACGGCTCAACCAAAGTGAAAAGAGTTTAATGGAACCTTTTTAATGTCCTGATCCTGAAGGCTACATAGAAAATTATCAGCAGGACTATGGCTGATAGGCTGAAAACCTCATTATCGACATCATACCTTGCACGCAATCGGATGCAAAACTAATGGAAAGCTGGGACTAATGGCTTTTAACCTTGATATGAGCAAAGGCATACAACAAGGTCGAGTGGCCTCTACTAGAAGTGGTAATGAAGACTTTAGGCTTCCTGTCTTGTCGGGCGAAGAGAGTCATGGGCTGCATTACTACCTCTCATCTTTCGCCTTTGCTGAACGGGTGCAGACCAAGGCTTTCGCATCTTTAAGAGGCCCACGATAAGGAAAAAGTATTGGGTGCGGACGACGCACCGTTCGGACGCCCAATCAGAGAGCGCCACGTGTGCCCGGACCCAGCTGTATGGCACACGTGGCGCCCTCTGATTGGGTTCCGGACGGTGCGCCGTCCGAACCCAATAACTTCTCCACGATAAGGGTGTACCCCATTTGCGTACAATAAAAGCACTAGCTACTTTGCTAAATGACAACAGGAACATCTTCATCTATTAAGCCAAGAAAATCATATATTTTGTAGTTCAGAAACAGGTTGTTATCAATTTTGTGCTTTTCAACTTGGGAAGAGCTTTGATTAAATGAAACTGTTGCCTTTACTTCCTTTTTTTTTTTTTTCTAGTTTAAGTCTTTACTTCCAATTAATAATTCGAAAAACCCCGTCTCGTCAATGCAAAACAATGTATCAATTAAGCCAACCAGAAGAAAGAAAATCTCACCTTAGGTGGTCCTTCGTGTTAAGGTTAGGAGTCTTCCGGAAATATCTCGAGGAAGAATTGGCAGAGGTCTCCTTTACGAGTGTCAAATGAAAGCAACTTAGCCACTGCATCCTATAAGAATTTTAGGAGGCCAGATTATTAGATGAACAAGAACCTGTATAATTAAATAAATCTCAAATCTAGTAAAAAACAAAATCATAGTTGGGTTTTACTTGATATACTACTTTGGAAACATTAAATTATTGGAAATGCTTTGTAGCCCTAAATTTGAAACAGTGGCACACAGGAAATCTTTGTTGACTTCATAGTTTAGGGTCATTTATTTGAGAATCATAGCATTACTTTTAAATTCTAATACTGCTACTCAAAAGTATACCAAATTTGAAACTCCATATTACAATTAAAATACAAATTTTTAATTTTTTTTTTTTTGATAAATCAAATTTTTAATATTACTTGTACATCACCAGAATCTTTACATTAAATGTCATAAAAATTGTATACTAGAAATATGATTGCCAAATTTTTCATGAAGTGACATGTATTAAAGATTTGGATGATGTGTGCAATTTGATATTTTGAAAGTGGTATATCCGTAGAAACACCAATTATAACAGTTACCTCATATTGCTTGTCTTTGGCCAAGATTTTCGGGTTAAGTAAACGACTGATGGGCTTGTCAGACTGGACCATCTCTAATACAGAACTTGCCCTTTCAACAAGTTCCTCAGGCACACCTAAATATCAAATTGTAGAACATATGTCATCGCATTATAAGCTCAATTAAGAATTACTTGTAAAATCATATATCTATATGTTTTGAATGGTTATATCTCTACATTCTACAAACAAAAACAAGTTATTATTGACAATGACTAGTAGCAAAGCTCTACCAATAAGGATGATAATTATATTAAAAAGCTTCAAACTTGATAAATTAAAATCGACCTGCTTCTCTTGCGACCCAATATTGAATAGCTCGGAACACGATTGGTTCAACTTGAAATCTACTTTATATATGTAATTTTATAAGAATTTGCAAATTCATAATTATATAAAAGCTGTTTATTGAGTCACGCATGCAATAGAGCAAGACAAGAAAAATTAAAATAAATGCCATGTGTGAGTGCCTAATTGTCTGTATATTACACCAAAAAGTATTACTATAGGTAGTATACATAATAAATACAATACATATTTTACTCAAGATGTAAGGCTAGTCAGTGAAAATCGACAAAAAATCAAGTTGTAATTGAATATTTTTTAATTGACCAAAAGAAATTTTCGATTTTGAGTTCTTGTTGACTTGCTTGAACTCAATTCTGTGCGACCTACAAACCTTGCAATGGCCAGCACTAATAATTTTGGATTCTAAGAACTAATAACATTCAAACTAAATAGAACGAAAAATCAAAGTCCATTGATTAACCATCATGCATAACAACGGACATTCTTAAGTTGCATCTTTGTGACCTAAAAAATGTCCATAATTCAACTTACAGACTTTAGCCTCTACTCTATAGGGATAATGCAGCGTATGCTAAAACCCCCCCCCCCCCCCATAATATTGAAAGCTTGTGGGTCTAGATCTGCTATTTTCAGATAGGTTAGAAATGGCTAAAGACAAGATTATGTGGATAGCGTGTAAATGCATCTATATTAGAAAGCTAAAAAATGTAAGTAAATGAGAATGAGCAATATACCTGCAAGTTGGGCACAATGTATACCTAGGAATAACATAAATATTGTTAGCAACAAAAAGGACTAAAAAAGCTAAGTTATTCTATGTTATGATTATACGCACCGTAGCTCATAAGTGCTTGCCCGGGAACAAGGCTACAAAGGAAAATATAAACAGGTATCAGCAAGCCAAGTCCTCAAGGATACAATATTCTTTTTTTGAAACTTCAAGGATATAATATTCACAAGGCAGCATCGTTATGGGAGTACTCAAGGCCAGATATGGTGCTAATGTTGTAATTAATAGAAGACACATAACATTCACCAATATGTAGGAAATGACAATAATAGCCCACCGATAAAGAAAAACGATGTCATCAAAGGTGTTGTGACTGTCCGCAGGTTTCAATATGCTCATCGTGTAAAATTTAATTTTCCTTGGCTGCAATTGGTTTATAATAAAGTTAGAAATAAAAAGCAGCATTTAATTGTAGTGAGGAAACAAAGCAATTTTGATATATAACCTCCGCTAAGCAACTCTCACTAAATATTTCTGTCAAGTGGGTACATACGAAAACCTGTGGGATTGAATGGAAGGAACATTAGAATGACAGTCTCACAGGGCAAAAGCACAGTATTGAGCAAAAATCAATTGTTTTAGCAAATCTTAATGCCTTTTGTTTTTATTTGCAATTTGGCAAAAAGTACATAGGCAGCATAAATATATTTTTTTGAACCAAAAAATGAACTAGCATTGAAAATATTTCCAGAATAGAAATATATTTTAGGCTACCATATGATGATAGTAATACTGCAGTACATGCTCAAAAGGATATTCATAAGCTAGTCCTTTGCAGGCAATAGTTGAAGTCGGTAAGTACTTCAACACATACAAACACAGTTTCGCAAAAGTAAATTGATGGCCTCTAGGTCTCTTCCATTAAAGTAGCTAGGGATTGATATACTTGATATTAGATGATTTCAATGCCCATCATATTTAAAGGAAAACATATGGACTAATGGTGGGAACCTGATCAACATTAAATTGGACGGCTAGGATGACATCATATGCTGAATCAAAATTCAAACTCAAATTAATTAGAACTACTAGAGATTTCCATATTAGCTTTATTTAGATTTGATTTGATTTGATTCAAAGCATATTTAGGAAATTTGAAGACTCACCATATTTGGAGTTGATTTTATTTTATTTTAATAGAATTAGTTCCATATTTGGTTTTATTTATTTGGTATTTTATTTTCTATATTTAATATTAAATTTTCAAATTTCTTCATGGGATCTCTCTATATAAAAGGTCTCCATGCATTGTAATAGAAGATAGCATTTGGTGAATGAAATTATGTTTGAGTTTTCTCAAAACGTAGATCCAAGTTAAATGATTGATATTCCGATGAAAGAAAGGGTAAAATTAGCCTTTGGTGAGAATCTCAAATTAGCCTAATTATCCACTTTCCAAAAAAAAAAAAAAATCATCTACCCATTGCTCTCTCTCTCTCTCAGGATCATCTCCGAGCGCCTCCAATACTTTGCGCACTCGCCTATCTCTAAAGCTCGCCCGCCTCTGTTGCCCGCTGCCTCCTCCTTCCTCACCCCTGACACGTGACCACCTCCACTACCCCCTGCCTCGCCGACCAGCACGAGATGACTCGTCATTTTCTTTGTCGCTCGACTTGCTATTTCCCCAGAGGAACGTGTCACCCGAGCACGCCGACCTGAGCCGCTTGCCTCACCTACATCACGACTACTCGAAATTATCTACTACTTGAATTTCTTTGGTTAAGGTATAAATTCTTTTATGAACCCAATTAATCTGATTATTTGATTTCAATATGAATTATTTGCTTGACTTGAATTATTTATTTGACTTTAATTGTGTGACTCGATAATTATTTGAGTGACAATTACTATTGGATTTAAGTGTGAGACATCTTTCCTAAATTCCTGAACCTCGGATCTAACTTATTGAATTTAAATTGACGCCCTAATCTAATTTGATAAATTCTTATTTATCAAACGATTCAGTTTAATTTTAATAATTTATGGGATTTAGAATCATATTTATCATATAATTTATTTAGAAAATATTTTGCGCTTAATTAAAAATAATTTGCTAATTAAATTTTGCTGAATATAAATATAAAACATCATTTGTATTTTTTTCTGTCCCCATCAAGTAATCAATCATATCTATCAATCATAATTTTGATTACCTTGTAAATATAAATTTGGGTGGATGCTAACATAAAACTTAGTTCATGGTAGTTATTGAATATATCCAAGATCATCAATATTTCTCCAATGATAAACTTTATAAAGTCAAATGTCCTATAAGAGTAATCTAGGATTTCATCCAACCTTTGGGGGATGCTCATAGTTTGCAAAATGATTTATAACCCCCCCAAGTAGCCCAATGCCATCTGCATAAAAAAAGTCCATTGCATGAAGAAAATCGTGCCAAAGGTGCAAATTGTTCATTCAACCACTTAAGGAGACAACCTTCAGTTAAAGTACCCTTTCCAAACTCATCCAGCAAGCATAAAGATCTTGGCGTTGCATGCCTGCAAAGATTACAACAAACGAATCATAGGAAGCACTTAAAGGAAGAAAACACATTAACGAAGCAAGTATAATACCTAATAATACCTAAGCATCATCCCAACTTGATGAAGATCGATCATAAAGGCAGATTGGCCAGCTGTCATGGGTTTGCTATCCATAGCACAGAATATTCTGTCACAAAACCGTGATTCATAAAGACATAAAGAGCAGAACAAAAATAATTTTGAAAAAAAAATATCATAGCAATTTACAAGTAGGCCCTTCGACAATCAGTTTCCAGTTGGGTACCAAGAAAAGAAAACCATAAATTTTGAGACAAGTAGTTTGTTAAATTCAAAAGGTCTAAAATACCACTTTCTATAGACCTTAATCCACCCTCTATTTTCACCAATCTTATAGTCTTTCTACTGAAGCAGAGCTTGCCTGCATCTCTTGCAACCCCAATTTGAGAACGTTGTCAGTTGATTTGTTACTGGAGCTTGCATGCATCTACATTCCTTTTTTCCATGTCCTAATTTACAAGCTTGGTTTAGTTCCGCTATTAAGAACCTGGATGTAATTATAATATAATACCAGGTGCATATAATTTGTAAATAACCCTAGGTATATGAATTCCATAAAAAACCCCTAGGTATATATATATATATATAATCTAATTGGTGGTGCAGTAAATTATTCGGTTCATTCCTCTTCACATCGACAACTGAGAGATTTGCTTTAATTTTTATATGGATAATCTGGAAGATGTTTTGGTATTTTATGTTAGCTTAATGGAACTCTTCAAAGGAGAGGTTTGCCAATCTGAGAGCCCTGTTGTAGAAAATACAAAAGTTGATGCCTTGCTATCATCCAGTCCAAGGAACCGAATGTCATTTCCCCTTAAAAGTGTGAGAAATGATTTTCAAAACAATCCATGCCTAACCTGTCAGTCAATCCGATAATAGCCGCATCAGCTGGAACAAAGCTTCCAACATGTGATAGAAAAACCACCAAAGCCACCTGAATAGAACTGCTCAAAATAAGTGTACTGATCATCAACTTTTATTAGTCATCTTCATGAAAGCATTTAGGGCAGAGAGATAAACCAGATACTTTGCAATTAATTGCTCATTTTGAAGACTCATACCAATAGCTGTATTTTATAAAGAATGCATCAAAATATCATTAGATTAATTTCCTCTAAAACTATACTAATAATTCAATAGAGCAGCTGTTCCACCAGGTAACTTACACTAAAAACAAATTCTGAGATAGGAGCGTCACTCCTCCAACAGGTGGATGCCCAGCCTCCAGCAGTCTTTGCAAAGTCTTGTCACTTGCTCTCATGCCACAAGGTGCGCTGCATTCATAGTAAGGTTGCCACTCCAAAAAAACGTCTAATTAACTTCTCAATCTCTGCCATGACATTGCTTGGCACAAATGTGTGGGAGAGTGAGAAAATTAAAATAGAGGTAAGCACGTTGTTTATAAGTGTGACTCTGCCTGCTAGTGATAAGCTTCTACTGCCCCATGAGAAAACTTTTCCCCGCATAGAATCAATTATGTTCTGAAAATCAGCTTTTACTAGCCTTCTGCTTATGAGCGGAATGCTCAAGTACTTTCCCTTAGCTTGAGTTCTAAACCCCCATTTATTGGCCATCATGCATTTCCTGCTTCTCTTCATCTTTTTGCTAAAACAAATGGATAATTTGGCCTTGTTGATTTTCTGTCCAGACTAGTTGCAATAAGTGTTGAAAAGGCTATTTAGAATTCTAATAGCTCTGCAAGTGGCTGGTGCAAATATGAGGATATCATCTGCAAACACAAGGTGGGTAATAAACAGCCCATGTGTTGTTGTTCTAATCCCCAACCAATCATCTTTATCCTAGTGTTGATTGATGAGGAGGGAAAGCAATTCAGAGCAGAGGATGAACAAGGGGAGAAAGGGCACCCTTGATAAAAGCCACAGATTGCTTCAATCCAGTCAAATTTCTGGCCATTTATCAACGCAAATCGGGGAGCTTCAGCGCATGCTAAGGCCTAATTGCTCCAAGCATCGAGGAAGCCAAAATGCTAAAGCATTTTTAGCAAAAAGTCCCACCTTATTCTGTCATAGACCTATTCCATGTCCACCTTGATGGACATATAACCGGTGGATGGCTCTGAGGATGCTAACCTTTGCATAATCTCCTGTGCTACCAAGTAGTTGTTAGCAATGCCTTTGCCCGGAACAAAGGCCTATTGCTCCTGAGAAATGAGAGAGCTGAGGACGTCCTTCACCCAGTTGATAAGGATTTTGACAATAACTTTGTAGATAATAGTGCAAAGGCTTATGGGTCTGAACTAGGAGGGAAGTTCAGCACCATGCACTTTGGGGATTAGGACCACCAATGTATCGTTACATTGTTTTTGCATCGATCCATTTCTGAAGAAGTGGTGAACAACAATGAAGACATATGTTCTGGTAGTGCTCCAGTAGCCTTTGAGGAAGGAGCTGATTATGTCGTCAATTCTAGGGGCCTTGTTGTCAAGGGAGTTGATAGCAGCTACTATTTCCTCACTGCTGACAGGTGAGCTGATTCTGAGAATATCCTCGCTAGATATTGTGGCTCTAGGTGGGGGAAAGCTTAGCTAGGGCAAAGGGGGGATAGAAGGTCTCCATTTAGAGAAGAAGTGGCTAACCAAACCAACTTAGATCCCTTATATGTAATTTCCTCGCCATTCTACCAACCTAAGCGGTGAATGTTGTTAGTACGCTTCCTGCAAATTGTGGCTTTGCGGAAATAGGGAGTGTTGTAGTCCCCAAACTTGGGCCACTTCACCTTGGCTCTTTGCAGCTACCAAGTCTCCAGTCTACTAAGTGTAGTGTTGTATTCTGCAATCAATTACAGGAGGCAGTCCATTTCACTCTTAGTCAAGCCAGTGCCCATTGATTCCCTAGCTTGTAGCTCAGCAATTTTGCATTCTAGATCTTTGGCTTTCATGTTAATATTACCAAACCTGTCTCGGCTCCAATTTGTGGTTGAGAATGGTAAGTGGGCTACCATAAGCGGTTTCTGCCATTCTGTAATCACAATTTCCTTGGAGGCCTCTTCTTCAAGCCAGACATCTTCGAATTTGAGGGTGCTGCCTTGTGGTTTGAATTCCAAGCTCTTACCTTGAACCAAAAGCGGACAATGATCTAACCCAATTCTGGTAAGATGAGTAACAACAGAGGCTGGGAGAGCAAATAAAACGGCTGAGTTGAAGCAGACTTTGTCCACTCTGACCCACATATGATCTTTGCCCTTCCTATTATTGCACCAAATGTAGTGTTGTCCACCATTCTAGTCATCATGAAGATCATTGTTGGCTAAGAAACTTGCAAAATCATTGTGAGGCTCCATGGGAGTGAAAGGGTTGTCCCCTCGCTTATCTTTTTGAGATAAGATGCAATTAAAATCACCTCCCACAATAGCTGGAGTCTTTGATCTAAAATTTGGGAAATGCTGTCCAAAATAGTTCGACACTCAACATAATCTTTGTCGATATAGACTGCACAAATGTGCCACCTATTTTTGTCCATAACTGTGCCTTCGGCAATTATAACTTGTTTGCAGGTGTGAATAATTTTGAGCTAGTTGTTATGGCTCAGCCAACACACAATAATGCCTCCTGATTTACCCACTGACGACTCCACATAAAAGTCCCAATGTCTCCTTACGTGTCTATCTACTTATCTTCTAGAGAAGAATTGAACTCTGGTTTCTAAAAGACAGGTCACCACTGGGGAGTGCTCCCTAACTAAAGCCTGAAGGTGGTTGCGTGAAGCCGGCTTTTTAACTCCACAGTAATTCCAAAAGACTACTTTAATCATTGGGGTGGGGGGTGGTGGAGGGGTTGGGGTTAGGGAGGGTATTGCCACCATCCTTATCAACATTGCCTTGGATCTCCCTTCTTCTTTTGCATTGTGCAGCCCCTGAGATTGTCTAGTTCCCTCTCCCAATGTTTCTTTGAGATTCTGTCCCTATTCTTGCAATTGTTGGCATTGGGGGAAAGAAGTTTTTGTAAGGGGGATTTTGATTTTTTCTTGTTGACAACAAAGGGCAGAATTGGGAAATTTTTAAGTGGCTGGATATCTCCTTCCTCCATGCTCAGATTAAGGGCAACAAAGGTATTATTGTGCTAGACAGTAAAGGCTTTATTGTCTTTGGCTTCTGCCTCAAGAGGGGTGGCTGGGAGCTGACTGTTGGTTTTTTCCAACTTCTGTTTTCCAATGGCTACAGTCAATGCCTTATTCTGTGGACTGCAGTCCTGAAAATCTGCACAGTTCTACACTTCTATACTACCGTTCTACTTGCTTTGCAGCAGCCTTTGCATTGTTGTTTGTTGTCCCGAAGCTCTGTGCTGTTGAGTTGCTTCAGTTTGCTATGGTTCTGCACTATTCTGCATTTTTGTACTGTGCAGGTGGCTATTCTGTGAAGGTTTAGTCCCTGTAATCTGCTGTCCCATGATTCTGAACTACTGGGGTGCCTTTCTCTATTGCTGCCTTGTTGATTTTAGTGGGTTAACTAGTTTTGACTTGCTACAGCTCCTGCTTGCAGCCTGCTTAGGTTGCTGTCCAGCCAAACTTTGTAATTTTCAACGTCTGTTGGTTACAAGCATCAATGGTCGAACTGATTCCTTCTTCGCATTCTCCCAATTACAAGGTTGGCTATGTAATTATAGGCCATCATGAGTTAAATCATTGTTGGAAGGACTGCAGTCATTCCCACTAGGGACTACATTACCAGCATTAGTGTCCATCACGTCACTGGAATAAGCTGGGGAGGGGTTGTTGGTTGCATTAACTTGAGTTGTTGGGCCAAGAAGGGGGCAATTATTGTCCCTATGGCCAACAATACCACATTTGAAATAGATAACTATAATGGCTTCATACTCAACTCTTTGAAAAAATTTGCCTTTTGGTCCGTTGATCCAAACTCTAGGTTTGAGGGGTTTGGCTAGGTTGACCCTAACACAAACTCTTACAAAGGCTATCTTCTCCACGTTGGTGGTGATGAGATCTAGCCATAATGGGACGCCAATCTCCGAAGTGATTCTGGCTAGGTTCTCCTTATCCCAATAATAAAGGGGGAGTTCTGGCATTCTTATCCAGATCGGTGTCGAGGCACCCATCGAAGATGAGGGGTCAAAATCTAGGGACCAAACATCGAGTCTGAGAATTTGTCCAGCCAACGTCAATGGTCCACTTGGCATGACTGCGTCACTATCCGCATCATTTTTAAATTGACAAATAAAACAGTCCTTGCCTACATCGAGGACTTTAAAACAGTCATAGTGCTCCCATCTTTTATGAAGCTCGGCTGAGAGAAATTGAAATGGCAGTCTCCTCCCAAATAGTTTGCCAACTAATGCAAAGGCCAGCTTGCCTTTCTTGTAGGAAACGAATGCTTCGTGGAGTTGGATCACTCCTTCTAGGATGTGGGCTGAGTTTGAGAGATCTATGTCCTCAAGCTGACATACTCCTTGCGAGCCTAAGCAGAGTTAACTGTAGGAATATGATGAAACTGCTGCTTTGGCGGGATGCTGTCATTGTTAGACTGTTTCTGCATAAAATTCCCATTTCGTTTGCTGAATATGGCCTTTGATTTCTGCTTAGCTGACCGTTCAATCTGCTGATTTTGACTTGTCAGAAGCTACTGGAGGCTATTCTGCTTGCTGGACAGTCCAAAATTCTGTAAATTCTGTCGAACACCTGGTGGGCAATTTTTGCTGCTGGAACTAGCTGTTTTTGTAGTCTGAACAGAAGCTGCAGAAAAAAGTTGCAGGCTGCATGTTTTATACCTGTATAATGAACTGGCCCAAAGGGCCTTTTGCATCCTCACCTGGAATAGCTTTAAGTTCATATCTCTCTACATTAGTTATGGAGGTTTTGATTGGACATATTAAAAAAAAGGTGCCTTGTGTATATATTTTACAGATAATATTCTTCTTAATAATAAGATCAGAGATAGGGCTAAGGCGAATCTTACATTATGAAGAATACCTTAGAATCTAAAAAGTTTTCATCTTAGCAATTCAAAAATCGAATATATAAAGTGCAATTTTAGTCACGACAGAAGCACTTGTATTGGAAAGATGACAACTAATGATCAAGTTATTACGAAAAGTAAATGGTTTACATACCTTAGATCAATTATATAAAATGACAGTGAAATCATAACGATATTATTCGCAAAATCTAAGCAAAATGGACAAAGTGGAGGAATGTATTTTGTGTTGTGTGATAGAAAAGTTTACTCGAATTTAAATATAAATTTTATAGAACAAGAGTAAGACCAACGATGTTATATGGTGCTACTCTTTCAAAAGAAAATGCTTGCCTACAAAGCTGAAACATACAAATAAAAAGTCATAGAAATAAGGATGCTAAAGTAGACGAGTGTATATATACAAAAGAACAAAATAATAAATGAGTATATTAGCGAGAAAGTTGGCGTAGCCTCAATTGAGGATAAGCTCAGAGAGATTCAACTTAAATAATTTGGACATATAAATCATATGCCAATAAAAGCTCCAATAAAAAAAATTAAATTCGATCTTAGCTATGTAAAAAGAGGAACAGAAAGGCCAAAAAAATATGGCAAGAAAGAAGTGATGTTACATACTTGGAGCCAAATGAGAAATTCTTATTTGATAAAGTGCAATAAAAATGAATAATTCATATAGCCGATCCCATCTAGTAGGATAACGGCTCGACTGTTATTGTACTTAATTGCATATCTTGTTTTATTGCATGTAGCATACAATGTATCACATTCTAATTTTTGCATTTGAGTAATTGAAACCTCTAATTTTTTTAAGAACTATACATGTTTTAAATCTAACAAGTCCTATTTCAGCAGATAATCATCAGTCTACTTGGATTGGAAGAATCACAGAATAAAACAGCATAACAAGAAGTCTATGCAAGAAGAAAGATGCACAGTCATGTCGCATATGAATTAGGGAAGTCTAATTCAGTCAGAATAAAACTATTGCTTCATAGGAATTAAAAACAAATAAATCATCCCCGAGAATAACATTTTGTAACTCTTGCTACGAAGCTCCTCACCACACATATAAAGAAAGGACAGTTTTTTTTTTCTGATAAAAAGAAAGAATATAGTTTAATCTGTATCTTTTAATATGAAAATAAGAATACTAGCAAAGAGTTCAACATGCCAGTAGTAGTATTTAGTCAAACAACAAAATAAAGTAAATGACATAATTGACCTGCTTGACATATATGCTTTTTCCTGAATAGTTGGGGCCAGTAATGACGTTTATTCTCCCTGGAAAAAGATAAATAACTTAATGCATAAGAATTTAACAAGAATAGATAAAAGCTGAATCCCATAAATAACTACCATCATGATATACTTTCGTATCATTTGGAACAAAAGTGTCAACAGTCAGTTCCTGCAAGACATGCCTGTTTACAAATAGAATTAACTCCCAATAGTAATGGAATAATCTGGGGAGAGAATATTTTTACTTCGTAAAGAAATCCATCATAATTGATTTATGGAACAAAAAGAAGCAGAGGGTGACGATAGCAATGATGAACAATCAGGGAGGGATTTCACCTGCCATTTTGTATGTCAAGCAAAGAATCTTCTGTCAAAATAGGCCTCACATAGTTGTTTTGGCGGGCAATAAGTGCCAGAGACAAAAAACTAGAGAAAAGAGAGACTTATCAAACATTCAAGAATAAGAAAAACCAATAATCAATGCTCATCTTGAGAATGCAACAAGATAAGGCCCACCAATCAAGTTCTGCAGCAAAATTTACTGCCTTGATAAGCTGAGGTGCAAAATGGAGTACACGCGACACCAAATCCCTTATAATTGCTCTCTCCATATCTGCAATAATGTCAAGATGGAACAAGCAGCTAAAGATTACGAAACAACAATAACCAAAATAGAGTAGACAAAAAACAACCACCCATCAGACAAACAATTTCCTATGCCAATTAGCTTTTATTTGGCTCCATGCTATTTAAAGGAGCATTACTCTAAACCAATTATGGAAGAACTTTAATCAACATATGAGCTAAGACTATCAACTCTATGACACTCATCCTCAACAGCCAACCATTAACCATAAAAATGTTATCAAACAATTTTTAATTGACCTCTTATGCACAATGATATGATAGAGGATCAATATACAGTTCTTAAATGATAAGATTCAGGTTAAGACCACCAATAATACTGATCGAGCATTAAACTCAGCACAGATGTACAAACCAAACCTTTCTTGCTAACCTATTCGAAATATTAATGGCTTCAAATATCTGTATACGCTAAGATCTATTCATGCTTAAATAAAAGTTGATTGCTTTTAGAGCAACGATTTCACATCACTAAATTATAACTCTGTAAGGATTGGAGTTAGTAGGCACTGAAGTAACTTTGTTGATATATGAAAAAAAAAAAAAGCAATCAAACTGAAAAAAAGGAAACAGATGAAAAATAAAACTACCCTGAAACTCTGCAGATTTATTTAACTAACTGTCCACAAAGCTAAAAGAGTCCAAGTAGCTAGTTAAAAATTAGGAATGCATGACAGAATTTGAGGGATACTAGTAACACGTCATAATGAAAAATCAACAGAACACTTTAGATTCCATTATTTTTACTCATTAAAGTTATGAAAGACTCGGTGCATGTACCAACCATTTGGTATTAAGGAGGCTTGAGGCATGTAGGCTAAGCCTAACATAAAGAAACTGACATTTTGCTTTTGTACTTGACCTCTTATACTGACACAACAAAAATAAAAATATTATTGGTCAAGTCTCAATATGTGACTTCTACGTAATGAAATGCGTCCAACCCAATAACTACTGAAACGCTATTTCTAATAAACTTAAGCGACACAATGGAAAAATGTGATCTCAAAATTAGCAGCAGATTTCTTGGAGATGAGTTAAAGAAGACAAATAAAGAGTAACATACCAAGAATTTTATGATAGATATCTCCAAGAAGGTTGTCCAGTTCTCTAGTCTTGTTAGTCCGATAGAAGAACATTTTTTCCACCCCATCTTCAGAAAACTGGTAAATATTTAAATTATATGACGAACATACCTTGTTGGCCTAAAATACCATGTATGTGCATACCGCAAACTCAATATTTTCAACTTTCTCTAGTGTCTCTTCATCAAGCTTTTCATCAAAAATGCACCATAGATAGCCTGTATAGAATGTAATTAATGAACAGGAAATAGGATATATCAGAAAATTTACCATCATGAGCTTCAGAGCAATATTCTTCTATTACTGAAGGTAAGAGGAGAATTGGATAAAAGTTTTTGAAGACGTACTGCTGCTGGACTGGGTGACCAAGCTACGAAGACTAGGATGAGATCAAGTTTGGCAAGCAGGGACACGATGATAGGTTGAACACATCATGAGAGCATGCATTACATATAGCTCGATGGAGAAAAGAAATCCATGAAGCAGAACCCAACAGGTTTGTTATTACGATTTGTTGTTGTTCATGTAATTGTTTTATAAGCTTAATGCAACTAAACTATGATTATGTGTTCTTTTTTGGGAAAAAGAATTATTGACAACCCCAAAAATATACAAATGAATACAAGATTAAGTACAAAATATACATACAAGCCAACTTATCGGTTGAACATAAACAATTTACAAAAAAGACGCATTACTTATGCAAGTAATAAATATCGTACATTAAATATATTTCAAGATTAGAACTTACCATAGAAGGAAAGTAGAGTATGAAACAAGAAAGGAAAAAAGGATAGCAAGGAAAAGATTAGGGGCGTGTAAAATTAACGTTTTAGGAGTTGGACAAACCTATTTGATGAACATAAACAATTTGTGGAGCTCTGTCACTGTGGTTCATAAAGGGAAGAGAAGCAATTTCAGCGGATGAAACCTGCAAAGAATTTGCATTCAAAAGAGAAGACCAAACAATAAAATCAAGCAATATTGGAAATTAACAGTTTTCAATGGAAACCTGATCTAGGAATTCTGGAAGTTGCTCATAAACCATTCTCAGCTCATCCAACTAAGTCATACATTGGCAGATAATAAATTAAAATAACAGTAATATGTATGCGGAAGCAGAAAATACAACTTCCGCCATTTTTAGGGGTACATGCGTTGAGAATGCATGCACCAATGAAAAACATGTTCAAAAATATCAATAACAAAAGGGACGAAATAGTTATACAAAGGGCAGCACAGGAGACAAAAAACAAAGTAGTAAGTTATTTACAATGTCTACATCAAGCTAGGTTTCAAATTTGGAAGTTAGAATGAAAATCACTAACAAGATGTTATAGCTGAAAGGGAGTCCTGCAGAGAGTAAACTGCTCTGCTGGAGCTTCAGAAGGGAAGCACAGATGAGGTGGATGAGTGCTGGTAACATTAGGTAGTATGGAGAGGCCAACAAATATGGAAACCATCCTATGAACTGGTTTGACCTAATAGCCAGCAAAAGTCTAGCCCAATCGTGGCTGGCCACTATAAGAATAAGCTACTGAAAAGGTAGGGTTGGTTTCTTGCCTGGTCCGTCTTTAACAGTGAAAGGGCTAGTGAATGCGTGAATTAAAACACTGAATGAATGAATGAATGAATAACTAGGAGTTTCATAGATACCAAGTAACGATTCCAGACCTCATCACAAAGCCCCTCTTTAACTAGTGTCTCATAGCCCTTGTCCTTGGATCTTTGTGTATCCAACACTCCCATGACCTAAAAGAAGTCATTTGCAATTCAGAAAAAACAACTCACTATTTACAACAGTTGTCAAAGACAATGAATTAACCAGATTGATCTGAAGTAGATTCACTAATTCAATATGAAAGACAAAAACAATTATTACTCACCAACAATACAACAATAACCATGCCTTTGTATTCATTAAACTATATCGCATGACAACTTCTCATTTAGCTCCAAATATGTAAAATTATTTTTTATAGTTTTTTTCTTGACTTTTTTAATCTTCGTCTTTCTCTTTTTACATGGGAAAGATCCAATAACCCAAGTATATTGACAAGAGCTTCTATTATCTTACGATTTATATATTCAAACCATCTAAGTCAACTCTCTCTGAGCTTATTCTTATTTGAAGCAACTTCTACCTTCTCACGCATCTACTCATTTCTCACCAACAATAAATGATACCAAATCCATTGTATCATTTGGCAACAAAAATGAAAATATACGAAATAAGTTAAAGGCCTTGATCTCAAATCTAAATGCCAATATCGAAAGCTAAACATGGGAATGCAAACATAAATGAAGCATGGGCAAAGCTTCATAGAAGCACTAATGGTTACGATAAGGTACAATAAAGATGATAATGATGGGGTAACAAAAACGCAAGTGGGACGATACCATACAAAAGGAAGGCTATGTAGCATTTAGAGCTCTGATTATGGTCCTTTCTAATTAGGGGTGACAAAATGTGTCACGGGTTCAATTTAGTTTATACTTGAATACAAAATACTCTAATTACCTTGTACCAAATTCAACTCAATTAATAAATAAGTCAAAATTAATGACCTAAAGCCAACAAAATTACTTGATGGTCTACCCTAACCAAATCTGACCCCACAATCAACCTAAAACTTGAACCAGTTCCCAGCACACAATCTTCCAAAAAATTATAAAGGTGTTAATACAGGACAACCCAAACCCAATAAAAAATGTGCAACCTGACCATACCATTCAATAAAGATCACAAAAATAACTAGAGCCAACCCAAATAATAATGACAAGACCTACACCCAGAATTCCTAGGTTGCATAATAAGCAGATTAAATTAAAAACTCTGTTTTCTAACTTTCAAAAAAAAAATTCTTCGACAAGATATAACAAAGTTGTCTTTATTCCAATCGATTGCATATAAGATACTATGAGCATTTTTTATCAAATATTTAATGCATAAAAATGTGATTGTCTTTGATCAATAAACAGTTTTCAACAAAACTATTCAAACTACTACAATTTCGAACTCCATCATACAGCTCAATATTTGACATATCACAGCATTTACATATTTAGAACTTCATTAGGATTCATACATTCAGCACCATGAGTTGGTATAAGCCTACTGATGATGATAATAATGATTATCACGCGCTAGACTTTAACAAAGGTAGGTTAGAATTTTTGGGAATTGTTTAGCAAATAAAGATGTCTAACTTTGTTCGTGTGGGAATTCTCAGTGGCATTACAATCGTCCACATAGTGATCAATAGGGAGACTCAGAAACCCACAGAGGCAAGCAATCAAAGCCTAGTGGACCAACCACCATGGTGCTGACCAGCGATAGTCCGTTTTCCATCCTAGGCAATCAACGTACTTCCCCATTAACAAGATCTGTGGCCCGAGACAATACTATGTGCATGGCTTTCCATGTTCAAGTGGCCCCCAATACCTCACTGCTCCCAAGACAATACACTGGGTTTCTATCCCAACCACTTTGTGGTGGTGCTCTAAACCCCCTGCTCTACCTATTTTGGGAATCCTTCGGTGCTTCATCAACTCCACATACCTTGCTAGGAAACGTCGTGTACGGCTAACAAGAGAAGAGTCCACATTTTCTCCACTCCGCCGATCGTCGTCAGCTCCACCTCTAGCACAGGAGGATGCCTTGCTGACTACTCCATCCGACAACCCCATCAGATCCCTACATGGCACAATCCGAGCGATCTTGGGGGACATGTCGTATTGTGCGACCCAGATCTATAGAGGGGCTCCTCCTTTAGCCACCATATTGATACCAAGATGTAATCTATAAAAAGGACCCTTTTCTTTCTTCCTTCAGCTCTTTCACTCACCTCACCTAATAGCTGAGTATTTTCCCTGTGCGAGCTGCATTCTCTCATAGTAGATTTGGAACTTGCTCGGGCAATGGACGTAAGGCTTCTCTAAATCACCTAAACTTTTGCATGCTTTACTTTTATTGCATCTCCCTCTATCTTCTTCTCTCCAAGCTCTTCTTCTATTTCTTCATATCACCCACATATCATACACAACGAGTCACCTACTGGTAGGACACTCCAAAACTTTTCGCTAATATCTTTGGTGCTTTCACTAAGATAAGACCTCACCAGCACGATTGACACCTAAATAACTGGTCCGTGAAAGGGAAGGCACTGCCCATGAGGCATCCAGCTCCAACACTTGCCACCCCTCTAGGGTCGTGTCTTCCAGCACACACATGCAGATGGAGGAGATGCATGCCTTCCTACAGCAACTCACTAAGTAGGTGAAAGCTGTCACGACATCAGCTATTCATGGAAGATGGTAGGCTATCTCCAACTCTGGTCCTCTCAAGTCATGTAACAACATTTGATGTAACTGAATCCTCCTCTGGAAGGCGCAGCAAGCACCAACTCTTCTAGCGACCAACACTGCCGACCTTGCCATTTTGTTGGCCGCCACCAGTACTGCTCTTTAGACACAATAGCTGGCTCAGTCTCCAACCTGGGTGCCTCCACAGGCTCATGCGATCCATCATCAGCTTGAGCCATCAGCAATAGTAGTCCTACTGTCGGAACAACCAAGTCCCGCACTTTTGCCTTTACTTTGCCCCTTCAATAGTAGGCACAAGAATCTCCAGTCCTACCTCCTCTACCTTTACCCCAAACGCAACATAATCCTCAACGTTGTCGGGTGCCACGTGCATCCTTTCTTCCGCCTTACAGCAATGTCTTCCAAAACTACGTGGGTGCCCTACTCAGTTCAAGGATTCTTTTGGCTACCCACACAGTATGGCGACTCTTTCTCCAAGGTCAAGTTTGACAAGAACTACCCCCGACCTACAAAAACTATCCAAGGTATCCCCAAGTCCATAAAGTGGTAGATCCATAAGAATTTCCTCCATATATCAACGAAAATGCACCAAGCATCCAGGATTTAGGGGTGTTTCTATTGTAAATGATTTAGCGAACAGTATCGATCTAGGAAAGCCACTCCACCACGCCCTCTGCTTCGCTCCGATCAAGGCTTACTTTCATCCGACCAAGATTCAAACCTTTGACAAAACCTGTGAGCATGAACAATTTTTTTATGGCTCTATCTATTTCCTGCACCCGACAAGTCAATTCAATGTTACTTGATGTCGTACTACTTCTGAGGGCTAGCTTATGATAGGTTTTTCAGCTTGCCCCACGACTCACATCTTGTCTTACAGGCAATTCAAAGAAAACGATACTAGCGTGACTCATTGAGCTCTCTGATCTAATTCTCTTCAACTCCGTTCAACACCCGAAAGAATCCATAAGGACCTATGTTGACCAATTTTTTGTTGTCGTTGTCTAGGACGACAAGCAGGCACTCAGTTGTTCTATTGGATGCATTCAGGAAGGAGCTGAGGAAAGATAGTTTCTTCGCAAAGGCCCTCTAATTCTTCAAGTCTTGCCATTTCTCAGCATTGGTCTCCCACTCAAAGAAATTCATCATCCTGAAAAACATCGCAGCAAAAGGAGGAATCCTTGATCACACCACCAGCAGAGGAGCCCTGTAAGAGCAAATTCGAGGAGGGTGAAACTTCCCATTCTAAGCAAACCAAACTCTTGAAATAGTAAAGAAACAATGTTGCGGATGGGCTACAACATGGATACCAATAGTGTGTTGCTAAGGACAGTGTGTTCTTCAATTATCAACAATGACATCAACTTAACTATCCCATAGCAAAAGCTTTTGCTGCGGCATAGCAAAAAGGCCATGCATCGAGGGTTGTCGCGCAATCGCTATTTCCTCTAGGGCTGATTTAAACATCTATTGCAAAGTCCATTAGTGCTACTATCGTCCCACTCATCTTTGCATATCCCTAAAGGCGCTCCTAAATAGGCTGACCAGTGAAGGAAAACTACATGAACTTTTGTAAAGTCCAGTTGGCTCAATCCATGGCCAAACGAAACTAGCCAAACCTAAGCTGCAACAATAGCAAGAAGCATCTCTCCCGACTAGAGCGCCAACAACAAAGATCACAAACTTAATTTTTTCCTTTTCACCCCGATTTAGTCAAAGGCAGTTGGCTGAGGTTGAAAGTGTCACTTTTTCGCTTGCCTCCACAAATCCACTCACCTTCTCACCTGAGAATTTCCCAAACTGTGACAACTCTCATGATGACCCAATTATAGTCATGGCTAGATTGCTGACCACGATGTATGGAGGGTTCTCATCAACTTTGGAAGCTCTTCCAAAATCATATTTGTCTTTCCTTCATATGGGCCTCTAGATGACAGATCTTCTCCACCACAAGGGCGCGAACCTTAGTTTTGTCAGTTAAAGGGTGCATCTTCTTAGCCTTATCCCTCTGCTCATGTCCTCCGATGAGAATAAGCATGTTATGAGAATGGTGACCTTTCAGGTTATCAAGGCCAAGTCTAGGAACAACACCATCTTGGGAAGAATCATGTTGAATCCATTTGGGATGGTGATCTCCACTCTACATCTCTACGTCGAGTTCCCTACATCGAGCATAGTGGTCATGTACGCAAAGACCACAAAGTTGCCCTTTAGTGCTTTCAGATTGCCCAAAAACTCATTATAGATAAAATGGACCCAAGAGAAAGCAAAACCCTTAAGGCCCAAGGAGGTACTATTCATGTAACCCTAAATGAGGAGAGCTTTAAGGTTGGGACTAGATCCTCCACCATGGATGGGGAACAACAATTTAAAATAGAGGAACTTCTTTCACAGTATATTGACGTGTTTGCATGGGACCCTTCGAACATGGAAGGCATCAGTCCTAATGACATCATCCATCACCTAAATGTCTCAATTGATGCCAAACCGGCAAATGTAAGAAGACATGGACAGTCAACGGAGAAAGAGCTCAAGTAGTTGAGACAAGTGGAAAAGCTTCTACAAGCAGGTTTCATTCCGAAAATACCTAAAGATGGGTCATTCCAAAACTTTACAACTTTTGGAACATCTGAGAAGCAAACAGGAAAAAAATTGGTGAAGTAGGATAGTAAGAATCAAAAAACTGTTTTGTTACTTCCAACCTTTCCCAAAAAAAATCCAGCCTATATCATTTTATTGATAGTTCCCAATTAAAGATTCACAATTATAGAAAGGTGTGACAATATCTGCATAAGGCAAATTTGAATCAATCAAATGTTGCAAAGAATTCCACCTTATGTCGACTGGTAATGGGAATTTGATAGGGTTTTTGCTTGCATGTGACAAATTTGTTTCCACTAGCGCTAGATGTTTCTCTTACAAATCCACTTCACTATAAATTTAATCTTCTCAATACTCAAGTAGTCAATAGAAAAAGCAGTAGACACACATAAGTTTAGAATATGACATGCACAACGAACATAAAATAAAAATTCATGCAAAATAAGTCTTAAATGCCGAGTAAAATAACCTCCAAATTGTTACTTAAAGTATTATCTAATGTGATTGCGAAAACCTTATCTACACAAAACTGTTGCGCATATTCAAAATATAATTAACAATAGTTACTTAGGCGTGTGCAAGATCAAGTGGATCAAGTGTCGATATGTGTTTTGCATGCCCCATTGATCATTAATCCAATAGCAGGTCACAACCAAATAGCTTGTGTTATTTATATCGATCTATATATCAGAGGTTAGGGTTACTTTATATGGTAAACCTTTAAGATGTCAGATAAGCATACCCTTATATTCTTCATATTAATGTGTTAGAGGATTTGTTGATGAGTTGGCTGTAAATACTCCACCATGTATTCTAGATAATGTTCCCATTCGCAGGTCATAAAAGGTTGATCCCCTTTTTACAAAACATATAAGACCACATCGGGCTTTGTCATTTCGAAATGGCCAAGGCCTTCATCCAACTTGTGAATTTATCTAAATTTGAAAGGGCTCAATAGTAGTAGGTTGGCACATCTTCTCATGGAAATTGTGAAACTTCAAATGTTTTTTTAAAGTGTCGATACCTTCTACTACACCTCTCGATCTGTAAGACTATTGTTTCTTACAAATCTTACAAACTACAAGTTGCTCAACTATGTTTGAATTCGCATTTCACTTTTAAATAACATCATATTGTGTTGAGCTATCTCTAGCTAAAGGGGCCTACGCCTGCTCATCATTTCACCTTGGTTTTGCTTCGAAATGTATTCCGGACTGACGACACTATCAACGTTAGATAGTTCCTTAACTTCATTCTCACAAATTTCAGAAATTATGTTGGCCCAGGCAGCAATTTCCTCTATGTATCAATGTTTACTTGTCATAGTCGGTGTCTTTAGAAATTGAGGGATTAAGACTACAAAAGCATGAAGTTGAGTGAGGAGTTTTCATGTAAATTTAGAGATATATATAGAACCAAATCACTCAATTTATTAAAGTTTTAACAGACAATATTCATCTGATTGTTGCCAACACAATTGGCAAATGAACGTTGCAAATGTAACAATTTAATTTAAGGGGAAAATTACATAGGAGCCTTAATTTGAATAAAAATTAAAATAAATGAAAATTTTACACACGGGCTATCCAAATAAGAAAAACGATACAGATGAGACCCAAAGCAATTAATTTGGATCATCCTACTAGAACACAAATTTAAATTTTACAAATACAATATTAATTAAATTATTATATTTTAAATGCATAGTATTATTTAATATTCACATATATATATATATGCAAAGCATGTGTAGCTGTGCATAGCTGCATATGTTGTGCAGCAAAAATTAATTAATTAATTAATTAAGGAACTAAATCAGTTTCAGTTTTCTAGAATCGGTCATTTTTGAACTAGTTCCGGAGAGAACTTTCAAAGGAACCATACCGATCTGGTTCCCCTAACTAGAACTAGTTGGACCCAGTCTAGTTTGAACCGATTGCAAGTTAGATCGGTACAAACCGGATCGGATTGGTTTGGTTCCGAATTGGGCCAACCTAATTAGCAGCCCTACCAATAACTTGGCCGAAAGCTTCAACAGCTGGATGAGTGATAGAGACAAGCCAATATTGTCTTTGTTGGAAACTTTGCAACTAAAATTCATTAAGTGTTTTGTCATTTTGTAGTTATGAAACAAAAGGCTAGCACATTGCAAGGTGAACTGATGCCAACAACTCAGAGTAGGTTCGAACGGCTAAAGAATGACACCAAATGATTGAGGGTTGTGCCAGCTTCTTCAACTGCATTTCACATGTTGGATCAGTATCACACCTTCCACATGTATTTATCTAGGGAGAAGCAAGGGTGTGATTGTAATGTCTAGAACATCACAGGCATACCTTGCAAGCATGCCCTCATATGCATTTCGCATAATCGTGATGAGCCATCATTGTATTGTTCAGTATACTACTGCAAGAAATATTATCTTAAGGCATGCAAAGAAGCAATCCCCTTAATTGTGGATGTCAAGACAATTGAAAATGCAGTAGATAATTCCACAATTCCTCCATCATTTGTATCAAGACCAAGTAGACCAAAGTGGGCAACAACAATTAGACGAAAAACCAACAGGTAGGGTAAAGTTAGTAGGTCAAACACAATAACCTATAGTTACTGTAAACAACTAGGACACAATAGGAACTAATTCCAGGGTATACCATCTAGTTCAAGAACAAACTACAAGAAGAGGCAGGTTCAAATTAAACTCTTGTAATCAATTGAAACTAGTCAATAAACAAGCATTAATCTTATATTTTTCATTAGGCTATGAAATCTGCAGGTAGTGAAATGGGAAAACACACAAAAAAGAACAAGACAAGGAAAGGAGGAGGTCAGGAATTGATAATTTCTCAAGCACGTCCACCAAAAACTCAAATATAATATAGATTTATCTTCAAACATTTCACAGAATCAATTTGGTTTTTTACTAGGTAAATCTATTATGAAAGATATTCATTTATTGAAGGGTTTAATGGAGATGATTAGGGAAAAAAAAATTACATTTGTTTTTTATTGATTTAGAAAAAAACTTATGATAAAGTACCAAGAGAATTTCTCAAGAAAATTTTAGAAAAAAAAGAATTTGCATTACTTATATTCAAATTATTCAGGACAAGTATAAAGGAACTATTACATGTATTTGGACACAAAAGAGTTTAACTAAGAATTTTTCTATTTTAGTTTCATTATACCAAGGTTCAACTTTAAGTTTATATCACTTTGTATTGGTTATGGAGGTTTTAACTGAACACATTCAAGAAAAAGTATCTTGATGTATATTTTTTACACATGATATTCAACTCATTAATAAGACTAGATAAGAAGCTAAGGCGAAACTTAAATTATAAAGAAATACATTACAATTTAAAGGATTTCATCTTAGCACATCAAAAACTAAATATATGGAGTGTAAATTTAGTCATGAAAAAAATATTTGTAGTGGGAGATGACAATTGATGATCATATTATTAGAAAAAAATGAGAAGTTTAGATATCTTGGATTAATTATACAGAATAACAATGAAATAGATGGTAATGCTATTAACAGGATTTAAGCAGAATGGATAAAGTGGAGGAAGACATTTGGCAAATTGTGTGATAGAAAAATTTCACTTAAGTTTAAAGGTTAATTTTATAAAAATAGTGTAAGGACAATGACATTATATGGTGCTGAATGCTGACTTTAAAGCAATTTTTGCATATAAGATAAATATTGTAAAAATGAGGATGCTAAGGTGGATATGCGGGTAATCTGCGAGAAGGTTTGAGTTACTCTAATTGAGGATAAGCTAAGAGAAAATCGGCATATATAGTTTGGACAAATAAATCGTAAGCCAATAGAAGCTTCAGTAAGTAAAATTGGATTATTGGATTTTGTCTATGTAAAAAAGAGAAAGATGAAGGTCAAAAAAAATATGGTAAGAAATTATTAAGAGTGAACTTATACATTTGGAGCTACATTAGAATTTGTTATTCGATAGAATGCAATGGAAATAAAAGATTCAAGTAGTCACTAGTCGGTGCGTGTGCATGTGTGCATTCTTGTATTATGTAGGCATAAAACAAGAGTGTAGAGAATTCTCTCTTCAGCAGTCCTACTATTGTTACTTATACTAGAAGTTATTTGACCGATGTCATTTCCAAAATGATAAGGAAGAAGCAAGTAGCAAGGAAGAAAGTAATCCTACCTCAAGCTTTACAAAGAAGCCCCAGGAATCATCTATGCCCATGAAAGTAAAATCAGAAAATTGATTAAGCCATTGATGTATGTTGAATGTCTCTACAGTGTTTTTGATAGTGTGTTTAAAGATGTAACCCTATATGATCAGGGAGCTTTTTGACTGTGTTTTTTCTAAGGTCATACAACTCCTTTTTTGAATCAGTCAGTTGGAGTTGTTTGTTTTGAGAAGCTCAGATTCCTATATGTGTTTAGGACTTTTTTTGCTTGTTTAAGTACTTTTATATCTTTTGCAATTTTAACTAGCAGAGGTACAAGGTTTTGCTTCTTGTTTATGTTGTATTTTATATGCTTGTGTCAATATTGATATTCCTTCTTGTTGAATTAAATGTAGAAGCAACTTTTATAGCTGCCCGAATAAATCTACAGGTGATTGAATCAGTCTCTAATAACATTACTTCATAGTTAAGTGATGTCATTAACTTCTCATTTCATAAACCAACCTGAAGATAGTATGGAAACTCCAAAAATATCTCTATTAACATGAAAACACCAAAATAAGATGATTTTATTAACTGCCGCAAGATAATGCGTAATAAATGGCCCAGAGATTCTAAGAAATTACAACATAAGTTCTTATTTAGCAAAATCAACTTGACTGACTAGAACCAGAAATACATTTATCAATTGCTTTCTTCTTAAGCTAGAATCCCTCTCTGAAATAAAATGACTTGAACTTCGAGTTAAGGGAGAAACATTTTAGAAGGCTAAGGAGAGAGTGAAAACAGAAGCACAAGCCAAAGTGAGTGTTTTGGCATGAAGGAAATGGGTGGCATTTATACACCAAAACTTGGTTTCAAAATATATCAAAAAATCTTTAAAAATTGAAAAATTTGCTGGGGTAGGTGAGATTGGCTAGCATGTGTCTAAAATCAATTAACATGAGTGTTCAGTTCATTAAAAAATTCCTAACGATAATATTAGTGCCAAGGAAGTCAAAAAAGGTAGGTAGAATGTTTCTCGGAGCATTTGAAATCAAAATAGTTTGATAAACAAAAGAGTTAAATGTTCCATTTAATTCAAACTTTGGCTACCTAGCAATTGCCTTTTGAAACAATTGGGGTTCAGATGAATTAACTAATTTAAACTCAAACCTGCATATTCTTTAAGAATAATTAATCAGAATAATAAATTGTTCAGATTAATAGTTCCTAAAGAAAACTATTGAAAGAGGCATTTATAATTAAAATGGTCATACCAATTAATTTTTAAATTATTTTTATTAATTTCATTAAGTGCTAACTCCACTTAGTAGGATAAAGACTTGGTGGTTATTGTTATTGTTGTTATATTAATTTAGTTAAGTCAATATTGAGTTGTTAAGCTTGCAAGCAAATACAAATAAAAGTAATAACATAAAATCTAAATTTCATTGCTTTGTTGATTCTTTTTAACTTTGTTGCATGAGATAAACTTGGGATTAATTGAAGCATTGTCACAAATATGTCTTACGTCTCAAAAAGCTACATTATTCTTCTAAGCATTTGGCTCAATCGATGTCCTTCATAACCTATCGTACTTGAGATTTAAAAACAATATACAAAGATTAAAATAATATTAAATTTAATGTGATTGAGTCATCAAAATTAATATGAGTTCAACACATGCCCCAAGGCAATACCCTGTGTGTAGCTTCCCTCTTTCCAGTGGGACCTAGCTAGTCGCCCATAGGACAGTACGGTGGGTCACAGCCAACTACGTGATGGTGTTCGGTTCACCCCACTATGCCCAATACTGGATGCCCTCCAGCAACATGTCAATTCTGCCTGCCTTGCCAAGGCAAGGCCTATACAACCAACACAAAGCAGAGGCTATACCAGCCCCACTCCATTGGTCATTGCTGGCTCCATCCCTGGCGCAGGTCGCCTTGCCGGCCACTCCATCAAACATCCTCATCAGAGCCCCACGTGGTACAATCTAAGCCATCTTAAATGACAACTCACATTGCGCCGCTCGGATCTATAAAGGGCCTCCTTTAGCCATCCCACTGAAGCTATAAATATTAGGACAACCTATAGAAAGGATCTTTTTTCTTTCTTCCTCCAGCTCTTTCACTCGTCCCCTTAACACCTCCATATTTACCACATGCAAGCTTCATTCTCTCATAGTAGATTAGAACTAGC
Organism: Apostasia shenzhenica; assembly: GCA_002786265.1. Taxonomy (NCBI): domain Eukaryota; kingdom Viridiplantae; phylum Streptophyta; class Magnoliopsida; order Asparagales; family Orchidaceae; genus Apostasia; species Apostasia shenzhenica. The sequence goes on from KZ451956.1 coordinate 320,059, forward strand.
TTAGCCAATGGACGTAAGACTTCTCTGAACCACCAAAACCTTTGTGTGCTTTACTCTTGGTGCATCTCCCTCTCTTCCTCTCTCCTAGCTCTTCCTTCTTCCCCTTTGTTCATATTGCCCACAGCTCATACACAACACGACACCTACTAGCAAGACTCTCCAAAATTTTTCATTAACAAACTTTTTCTTCATTTTCAAGTTATTTTTAGATTCATTTTTAAAATAATGTACCATCTACAACTGGATTTACAAATTTCAGAGCACGGAAAGAAAATCATGCTATGTGACTTGATTCATACATATGCAGCAAGGCACTTCTTATAAATGAAATAAGAAGGGAAGATAAACCAGATCAAACACATATGCTAGCTCCATCGAAATGCATGAGTTGGCCTAGAAAAACAAAGAAAGAAAAAGAAAAGGAAAGTAAGTTTCACCCTATCTGTCATATTGAAGACCATAAATAAAATGACGCATATACCTTATCCAATATCCCTAGGTTTAGGGAGTGCAATCTCTCTTGAAGATATTCAGATATTCCAACTTCAAATATTTTGTTTATGTGCAGAAAAGAACTTAAGCACTGCAACAATAAAGGATATTATAAAAAGTTGCCGTGATTGGATCACTAATTTAAAAGAGAGAATAAACTGGCATCAAGCTTGTAAAATGCCTCAAAAACAAAGTATTATTTAATCCTCAGTATTGCAGAACTCACAAAAACCAACATGGATGTTCCCAAAGCAAGACATCAATAAGCAAAAAAGACTATGGTTTCAAGAGTGTTTGAGTAATATAAAGGAGATGAGATCATGCAAAACAGACTTAAATCATTTATACAGGCACAACAGGTAGCCAAAAATGCTATTTTACCGAGCATCAAATAACAATTACAACAAACCAAAATGGATCCTCCTCTCCCTCTCCCTCCCTGCTGCACCCACTTTCTCTATCTAAGAGAATAAAAGCCATGAACAAGAAAAGATATAGAATACAAGAAAAAAGTCAAGATAAAGTCACGTGGAACAAAATTATTTTAAATTCCTTGGATGTCGAACAAATACAGATGTAAAATACGAAGTTGAAATCAATAGTTATAATGACAAACTATCTCAAATAAATTCAAATATTTCCTAATTTTAATTATAATATAAATCAAGTAACTTCAAATCCAGCAAATCAGACTTATTTGAAATCTAAACTCGGACAAGATAATCAGTAAAAAAGAATTCACTGAGTTAGATTAGAGCATTGATTTTAAGTTCACTAAATCAGAGAAAGAATTTTTAAAAGTTATATTAAAGTCCTTTTAAAATAAAATCCAGCAATAATTAACTCTCAATCTATTTGTGATCTTTCAGCTAGAGAAAATTTATCAAAATAAATTGACAATTTCAACTAGAATCAAGTCAACAAAAGAAGACGCGAAATCAGAGGAAAGTAAACAATAATCAGAAGGAATTGAAGAAGCAAAAATTTTGTTGTAAAGGGAAAAGAAAGCTCAGTGGGCCGTTTAAATGCTTGTTTATTAGGCTTTTCTTTTAGATGTGTTTCACAACTCTCTGATTTATAAAAGCTGAAAGGTAGCAGCTGATTTTCTTCTATTTTTGACGTCAATATCTAAGTGAGCATTGTTCAATTAATGATAATGTCGGCAATACTTTACTGCTTTGCTAAATTGCCTGTCACAAGCCTTCGCATGGGCATGCAGAGATCTTTGGACAGAAATGCGAGGACATGGGCACTGGAATGAACACATCGTTTGACAGGAAGCAAGGTGTTTGGCAAACAGAGCTCAAGGAGATTGCTTCAAGCTGTGTAAGGAGCATTTGAACAATAAATACACAAGGAACAGATAGACTGTGAAGGGGTTTCATAAAAACTACTTTTGATAATTCCCAATGAAGGAATGCACTTTTAACACCTATTTGATATATGGCCCAATTCTACCATTGTCATCTTTGCAACCAAACTGAATGTTTCAGAATGGTCAAACTCCATATTCTTGCCAATTTCCCAAGGCCATGAGGACTACTGCAACTCAAGCACGCTTAATTGTGGAAATTGCATCACTAGCCTCACAATTTTGTCACAAAAGGCGCTTCTAGAACTAAAGGTTACGTTATTACTTATAACTCAAAAAGTCCCCTCTCTTTTTAATATGGGACAATTCATCCTTGTGGCCCTCTCACCACTTTTGATTCATCTTCGAACCAAAGAGGTATTATTTGTTTTGGCTTCCAGGAATTGTGTGGCTTGAACTTCTCAGGGGATCAACCATCTTATGATTACTCTAACTCAAGCATGCTTAATTGTAGAGTTTTCATCACTAACCTCACAATTTTACCCAAAAAGTGCCTCTAAAATTTAAGATCATGTTATTATTTATAAAGCTCAGGAACTCTCCTCCCTTCCGATATGAGACAATTCATCTAAGCTCCCCTCTCACTACTAATAGGCTTAAAAGACTACCAGGAGTCACACCTTACATCAATGATTTCTTGTCTCTCAAAATAACACCCAGCAATCACTCCTAGCCTTCTCAGGCCACGGGTCGTCACAAGACAGGTCAAGGTCGACATTGGATCAACCTTGTACCACTTTTCAGCACCGATCGATTTGACACAATCCCAACACCCCTAAATTACTCTAAAACTCTCAAAATAATGATTTTCTTATTCCGACACAATTAAACTCAACCTACAAACTTCCTAAATAGGAGAAACTCTGCATAGTGGCCCACCTTGCCGCATTTAAAACACGTAGTAATGTTCATGGCCTTGTTGCTTGAAGCAGAGGTGATTCCCTTGCCTTTGATATCTGTAGAAATTGTGGTGTCATTGCAGAATTGACACTAAATGATGAGGGATGGTCCAATGAGGGGGGTAGGGGGTCACTAGTGACCGCAGTCTACCAATGAAACAAGGAGACCCGCAAGTACTGCTCAATCTGGAGTTCCCTTTGGTATGCCTCCTCAAGTGCAGATACATCATAGATGAATATCTATCATTTTATGTCCGAGTGCAAACTAGTCTGGAAATGAGACACGGTCATGTTCAGGTCCTCAACTCGGTCACACCTGATGATCAACTCATCAAAATGAGTCATATAATCTGTGATTGAATTGTTACCCTATCAAACTGAAGAGAGCTCATCAAGCATTTGATCTCCATAAGTTAAGCAAAGGTATTTCTTTCATCTTATCCCAAGATGCAATAGGAGGATACCAAAACATTGGAGTTGTCTCTCACAAATTATCCATAAAGTCTTTGCGTAACCCGACATATTAATCTTAGTGAATCTCACCTTGCGATCTGCAATCATGGCAACCCAATCAAAGTACAAGTCCATGTCCGTGATCCAACCGATGAAGGCTTTAGGATCCAACCGTCCATCAAAAGTTGGAGATCAACCATCACTCGTCGAGCGATCTCATAATCATCAAGCGGATCATGAACTCGCCCCACTCTGTCGTCACCATGGCGCCTAGGAAATCCACAATTATAATATGGATCAAGTTCATGGGACATCAAGGTGCAACTACTAGCGGCGGTTCATGGCCACTTTCATGGCCACTTCCATGGCCACTTCCATAGGGTAACAAGGTCAAAATCGATGAGCATTTCTAATATAGGCAGATGGTGGGGGTCGCCTTCCCCTAACTACACCTCGAGGTATCCGATCCCTATCGCTCAGAGGAAGGTGGTCTCGAGGGAAATCATCCACTACAGATCAAACTGGTGGATGTGTAGTAGATGAGCCCGCTTGTTGCTACGGCTCAACCTCACACTCATCCTTGTAGGCCTCCACCTCGGGAAAGTACGATACTTCCCCTCAAGGGGAATATGTTATTTCCAAGACTTCCACCCTAACCCTTAGCACATCCATAGATGAAGTCAAGTCAATCAAGAGGTCTTTACTTTAGATGGACAGCGTATCCCACCGCTTATTCGCCATACCAACCTCGTTCCGACATCCGCTTCGAGTTGCCATAGATATAGTGATCCAAAGTTGCCCTAAATTGAATGGGTTTTCCAAGTATAGGGCTGAATATGAACCTAGAAGGCTGATGGACTAGATGCAATGCAAAAAAAAAGGTTAAAATGGCAATAGAACTGCAAGAAAGTCCAGTGGAACATGCAGAATTAGATGTAGATTGGATAAAACAATAGCAGAATTGTGGAAATGAAGTGTAAATTGAAAAAACAGCCTGCAATTTGCAGAACATGCGAATAGAACTTAGAAAATTGCAGAATTAATTCTGACATTACAAAAAACCTCACCCAAATTAACATGGCTCCAATACCACAATTGTTGCAGCCCTAAACTATAGCATATCTTGTGCACTATATATCTACACTATAGGCATGTTTGGCAAAGCCTTAAAAATGGGCCAAAAAATATAATAATAATATTTTAAATTTATTATAAATTTTAATAACTTTATTTCACATTCAACACAAATTCTAACCTTAAAAATCACCTTTATTTCACATTCAACACAAATTCCAACCTTAAAATCAAATTTATTTTACATCCAACACACCTCCCAATATTAAAATAAATTTCTTTCCAATCAACTCTATAAAATAAAATATTCTCTTTTGTTTACCCAAATTTATCCTCCAAAAAAATAAGCCCTATATATACAAGAATATGAGTTAAGAAGGAGAAAAAAACTTTTGTTTTATCTATAATTTTATAAATTTAAAAACTCACAAAAATAACAACAATTGCATTTTGGTCTCAACTTTTTCACCTCCTTACAAATCAATTCGAATATATAATGAAATTCGTGAAATCATTTACGTAAATTTTAGGGACGAAATTTCAAAAGGTGCGGAGAATTGTGACATCCAGAATTTAATTTATAATATAAAATTTCGAGTTGATTTGGACCCAAAATGAATAAATTTGGACCAAAAATAAATATTTTTTGACCTACTTATAAGAATATGAAAGTTGAGAGACTAAATTATAATTTTTTCTTAAAAAATAAAAATTAGATAGGGACAGGCAGATGAATTTAAAAACTCACAAAATAGTAACAATTGCATTTTGGTTTCAACTTTTCCATCTCCTTACAAATTAGTTCGAATGTATAATGAAATTTGTGAAATTATTTATGTAAATTTCGGGGACAATTTCTAAAAATAAGGAGAATTGTGACATCCAGAATTTAATTTGGGATTTAAAATTTTGAGTTGCTTTGGACCCAAAATGAATAAATTTGGACCTACTTATAAGAATATAAAAGTTGAGAGACTAAATTATAATTGTTCCTTAAAAATTAAAAATCAGATAGGGATGTGCAGCTGAATTTAAAAACTCACAAAAATAACAATAATTATATTTTAGTCTCAACTTTTTTACCTTCTTATAAATCAATTCAAATGTATAATGAAATTCGTGAAATTGTCGTACGTATAATGAAACTTGTAAAATTGTTTATGAAAATTTGAGGGACGAAATTTCTAAAGGTGGGGAGAAATGTGACATCCAGAATTTAATTGAGGATTTAAATTTTTTAGTTGATGTGGACCCAAAATGAATGAATTTGGATCCAAAAGAAATATTTTTTGAATTTTTTTAACAATATAAAAGGTAAGGGACTAAAATGTAATTTTTCTTAAAAAAATAAAAAATAGATAGGATGGGCTACCAGCTGTCAACTGCAGCAGCCAAAAGCACCACCCCACCGTTCTTCCCTTTATTTAAATTTAAAAGCTCATAAAAAAAACTGTAATTGCATTTGTCTCAATATTTTCACCTCCATACAAATAGGAACAAATTATTTATATTTAAGTCCAAATCTTTTTCTCAAAGTATCATTTAAATCCAAAAAAGCTAAAGTTGCATTTTGATCTCAACTTTTTCACCTTCTTACAAATAGGTCCACATTATTTATATTTAATACCAATTTTGTTTTTAAATTTAGGCTTATCCATATTTTTTTATATTTTAAAATTCAAAAAAAAACTCTAATTGCATTTTAGTCCCAACTTTTTCACCTCTAGACAATAAGTCCAAATTATTTATATTTAAGTACAAATTTTTTATTAAATTATTATATTTATATTTAATTCCAAAAAATTAAAAATGCGTTTTGGTCTCAACTTTTTTACCTTTTTACAAATAGGTCCAAATTATTTATATTTAATTCCATTTTTTTCGGGCTATTAGGCCAAATTATTTATATTTAGGTCCAATTTCTTTTTCAAGTTATCAAGATACAATTACATTTTGGTCTCAAGTTTTTCAACTCCTTACAAATAAGTCCAAATTATTTATATCTATACTATATATATGAGGTTGAGTTTAGAGGAAAAAAAATATTTTTTTAAATTTAAAATTCACAAAAAACTGCAATTGTATTTTAGTTTCAACTTTTTCACCTTCTTACAAATAGGTCCAAATTATTTATATTTAAGTCCAAATAATTTTCTCAAATTATCATATTTATATTTAAGTCAAAAAAAGCTGAAATTGTATTTTGATCTCAACTTTTTCACCTCCTACAAATAGGTCCAAATTATTTATATTTAATTTCTTCAAAAAAGCTGAAATTACATTTTGGTCTCAACTTTTTCACCTCCTTACAAATATGTCCAAATTATTTATATTTAATTTTATTTTTTTAGGTTATTAAAGCACTAAATTAATTAATTTTATTTTTTATTTTATGAAAAAAAATTGTCTTATCTGAAATTGCATTTTTATCTCAACTTTTTCACTTCCTTACAAATAGGTCCAAATTATTTATATTTTTTTTTCCAGATTATCAGAGCACTTAATTAATGAACTTTATTTTTTATTTTATAGAAATGAATAATTTTGAACCTAGAATAAATGATTTTGGACCTATGTATATGAATATGAAAGTTGGAGGATTAAATTATAATTTTTTATTTAAAAAAAAAGATGGATAAGAATGGGTTGTTGGTTGTCAACTGCAGCAGCCAGCAACCACAGCCCAATCACACAAACACGTGTTATGAAAAGCCGAACCAGCGGGTTCAAGGAGTATCGTATAGATATTACAGAAGATGTTATACTTTAAGTATCGTGACTGATGTTCAGAAAGATCGAACCATCGGAATCGAGAACTATCGTAACCGATGTTATGGGCATGCTGTAGCTTACGCATTGTCACCGATGTTGAGATCAAGGAGGGCAAAGCTTCTGGGCCAGATGACTTTAATGCTCTCTTGAAGAATAGGGCGATGTTCAAAAAGGCCGAACGAGCGCATTGAGGATTATCGTATCCAATGTTATGGGAGATGCTGTAGATTAACCATCGTGACCGATGTTAAGAAAGGCAGAACTGGGGTCGAGGCGTATCGTATCCGATGTTATGGAGAATATTGAGCTTAAGCATCATAATCGATGTGCAGAAAGGCGAACCAACGGAACGAGTATCGTATCCGATGTTATGGCATGCTATAGCTTAAGCATCTTGCCCGATATAGAAAAAGAGCGAACAAACAAAACCACGTGCAACGCACGTGACTTTACTAGTATGATTCAAAAAGTATCTCATAAATACATCTTAATTTCGAAAATCGAATAAAAGACATTCTCATATTGTATCCCCTTTGTAGAAAAAATCCTATTATTGAGTATATACACTAACCTAGCATGTGCTTATAATCTTGCACTAAAAAATTTTTAATTTTAAACTAAATTAAGCATAATTAGAAATCATACTCTTTTATAAAAATATTTACTATATATACATATATATTATTAGAATATAATATTATATATTCACTTTTAAATTATTATAATATATTCATATACAAAAATATCCCAAATATATTTTAATAACTCTAAAAATATATTTTTATCTGCACATCAAATCACATTTGTGGTTTCCCGTGATGATCTCAGCATCAATCACATTGTTGTAGAATTGCTTACATATAAGGTGTGAACCATTTGATAATCCAGATGAAGGATCCAAATTTCGTAATAGCATAACTAGACAATTTTGCTTCAATGTTAATTTATAAGGCAATAGGCCCACTGGTGAAAGGTCATTGAGAAAGTTTGTATTACATAACACATTCTCATGTGATGCAATAAGAGAATCGAAATTGTAATATTCTTTTACTTCTCTTGGAAATTCATTAATGATCATATAATTTATTTTGTCGATATATTCATTCTTGGTTGTTAGAATTGTTGTGTCAACAAAGTTCTGTAATGTAATATTTTTATTACTGTCAATGTACACTTCAGAAATTAGATTTTTTATTGAGAGTTGTTCACTGTGGCTGTATCAAATAGTCATTTTCTCAGAAATTGCTATCTAATTTTCTTCAATACTGACTTCTTCTCTATTACCAATTCTAAGTAGGTATTCTAAAAAATCTGAATTATTTATGGCTCGCATAGTTTTAGTCAAATGCATCTTTATAAGTTGTGGTCATAAGAATAACGTGACGATGCTGTTGTTTATACTAACATCTTGACTTTCTCCTGGAATAACAGGTAAAATTTGTCGAAAATCACCTCCTAGAATAATAGTTTTACCTCCAATTATTATATCACATTCTGTTATATCTTAAAACATTTTATGAAAAGCCTCTATGTATGATTTCCTGGCCATTGTAGCTTCATCCCATATTATGTAGTAGTCTCGGTCATATTCAATGGAATTTTAAATCTGGAATGAGTTGTTCAGTCGCCTGGTAAAATAGAAGCAGCAACTCCAGGAGTCGCTGTAGCCAATGCAATTTGTTTATTATTTCTGTCTGTAGCTAACAAAGTTGTATATAGAAAAACTATTCCTGTACCTCCAAGTCCATCAATGAAGAATGCAGCATTTTTTCCAGAGTCGATTGATTTCATGATAGTATCATAGATAAATTTTTGCTCTGAGTTTAGCAATAAAATTGAATTGAGTTCTTCTTTCGAAAGTTGTATTGATAACTCATCCTCAACTTTTTTGGAATCTTTTGAGTTTGATGACTAAGCTTTATTGTATATGTTGATATGTGAATAATAATTTGCTTTCCCATACCTCATAAGAAAGAGTCAATGCTCCTGAAAGTTGCTTCCAAAATTTCAATAGAACTAATAGTATCAGATTTGAAGTCAGCACAGAGCTCATTGTAATAATCATTAAAAAAGCACAGTGGATTTGCAGGTGAGCAAAATACTAATAATGTTGCAAATAATCTCCGAAATGCATTTGGCATTTTTAGAATAGCAGCCTCTGCTAAGCATTCATAAATGTTGTTATATGAATCAAGTAATCATCTTGCAACTGTTGCATCTTGAAATAAATTGTATTTTACATTTTGATATGTTTGCAAATCAGTGAATGTTGTAGGACCCTTCACATGATTAAGTAATAGTCTAAAGTAGTAGCGTTCTCCTTTAGCAGGATTTGCTAGCGCAATGCGACAAATTACTTGTCGTTGTTTCCTTTTTGACCATATTTTCAAAATCGATCTTACGTATAATATTCAAGCAATTGTTTATACAATAGTTTTTTTGCTTCATTATCATTTACATTTAATTTGAAGAACTGAGTAAGCATTGTTGTCTTCTAAAAATCTAGTGACAATATGTTTTGTAGATCTCGAGCTTCTTGAAATGTGACAATGTGCTTGTTTGGAAGATGAACTTGTAATGTCGTAACTGATGGGTGAATCTCATTTAAAGCAAATCCATAAATTCTTCACACCGCTTTAAGAGGTGAGATACATTTCGCTGCTTGAAATTGTTCAATTTCGTCAACAGCAGTCATTCTTTTCAGTGTATGTGATATTGAATGTAATCTTATCATGACCTTTATATATGTATTTGTATAACTATTTTACTGAATTTATTGATGAACATATCTCTACATTTAGGTGACAGTCAAAACGACAAAGTAGATAAGAATTATACGGAACTACCCATCTGTTATCAAGCATACATTTCCTGACTTTTACTTGATTTCCATCATTTCTTCGTTTGTAGGTAGGATAGCAATCTTCTGCTTGGATACTGTATTCAGCATACGGCTTTGGATATTTACTCTTGCAGACCTTTTTTACTCATACAAATATTTTTAGGATTTTTTGGGCCATGTGGTCTGTGTATCATGTGTTTCACAACTAATTCAAAGAGCAAAAGATGCTCATCTCTATTAGGTATTTCAAGATAATCAGCTACAAGTGGATGAAAATTACAGGCCATGACAGAATTGTTATAGCAAGATCAACATTCAAGATAATCAGCTACAAGTGGATGAAAATTAGAGGCCATGACAGACCTGTTATAGCAAGATCAGCAGCAAAGAAAATAAGATGCAATTCTACTAAGACTTGCCCAATGCTTGAAAGAAGCCATTAAAATTAAATTTAGTACAATGAAATATCGTAATATGCCATGCAAAACACTTGAAAGAAGAGTTGGGTCAATTTCAATCTTTACAGCATGCAGATTTAGCAAGTTTTTTCTCCAGCTAAACCCATGCTTAAAATTTTTTGATCATGCAGTGATAGGAAGAAAACAACAACAACCAAGCCTTAATCCCACTAGGTGGGGTCGGCTATACGAATCCTTCATTTCCATTGCGCTCTATCAGTTACCAAATTCTTATCTAAGTCTAAGTAACTAAGATCACTCCTTATAGTTTCTTGCCATGTCTTCTTTGGTCTCCCTCTTCCTCTTTGTACATGGGCAAAATTTAATAACTCAATTTTTTTAACTGGAGCTTAAATTGATCTACGATTTAGGTGTCCAAACCATCTAAGCCGACTTTCTCTAAGTTTATCCTCAATTGGTGCAACACCAACTTTCTTTCGGATATACTCATTTCTCATTCTATTCTTTCGTGTATATCCACACATCCACCTTAGCAACCTCATTTCTGCAACATTTATTTTATTTATATGTTTCCTCTTTACAGTCCAGCATTCAGTATCATATATCATCGTTGGCCTTACGACAGTTTTATAAAATTTACTCTTGATTCTGGATTGGATTTTTCTATCGCAAAACACACCAGAAGCATTTCTCCATTTTATCCATCCTGCTTGAATCCTGCTAATAATGTCACTATCTATTTCACCATTATTTTGTATGATTGATCCAAGGTATCTAAAGCGCTCACTCTTCTTGACAATTTGATCACCAATTGTCACATCTTCAATATAAGTATTTCTTTCTTGACTAAAAGTGCACTCCATATATTCAGTTTTTGATCTACTGAGATGAAAAATTTTTGATTCTAAAGCTTCCTCCAAAGCTCTAATTTCGTTTTAGCTCCCTCTTTAGTTTTCTAAACAAGGACAATATCATCTGCAAAGAGCATACGCCAAGACACCTCATCTTGGATATGTTCAGTCATGATTTTCATAATCAAAGCAAAAAGATACGGACTTGAAGCCGAGCCTTGGTGTAATCCCACTGTAATAGGAAAATACATAGTCAAACCTCCTTGTATCCGCACACAGGTAACAACTCCTTTATAATTGTCTTTAATAACTTGAATATAAGCAGTGCAAATACCTTTCTTTTCTAGAATTCTTCAAAGTATTTCTCTTGAGACTTTATCATAAGCTTTTTTCAAATCAATATAAACCAAATAAAGATTTTCCTTTTTTTCCTGAAACTTCTCCATTAAACTTCTTAATAAATGAATGACTTCTATAGTAGATCTACTTGGCATAAAACCAAACTATTCTCTGATATCTTAGTATTATAGCGTAACCTTAGTTCGATCACCCTCTCCCAAAGTTTTAAATTATGACTCATTAATTTAATTCCTTTATAATTGGCACAATTCTGTACATCGCCTTTATTCTTATAAATAGGTACTAATATACTCTTTCTTCATTCATTTGACATCCTTTTAGTCTTCAAAATTATATTAAACAATCTAGTGAGCCACGAAACTCTTTCATCTCCTAAGCACTGCCAAACATCTATTGGAATGTTATTTGGTTCTACTGTTTTTTTATGCTTTATCTTCTTTAAAGCTTTCCAGACTTCAGCTTTACTAATACGTCGGAAGTAAGAGTAATTTTTATTTTTTTTGGGTTGTTGAGTTTCGTAAGATCAATTGAATTTTCACAACTTTCATTGAAAAGCTTTTGAAAGTAACTCATTCATCTATCTTTGATATCTTTTTCTATGAAAAGTACTTTTTTATCTTCATCTTTAATATATTTTACTTCAATTAAATCTTTAATTTTTTTATCTCTTGTCTTGGCAATCTTATATAATAATCTTTCTCCTTCTTGAGTGTCTAGCTTCCAATATAAATCCTCAAAAGTCATATTCTTTGCATTGCCTACAGCCTTCTTAAATTCTCGTCGAGCCACTTTATATTTCTCCCACTTATCCTTATTTTTGTTTTTTAAACCAATCTCTATAACAAATTTTCTTTTCCTTAATTTTTTTCTTGTACATCATCTTTTCACCACCAAGTATCTTTATTATTTGGAATTATTTCTTTGGATTCTCGCAGCACATCCTTCGCCACCTTACGGATACAGTTAACAATTGTCAACCACATAAGATCAGTTTTTCTGTTAATATTTCAGTTCACCTTCTTGTTAAATATACATCTGTTCTCATTCTTTAGATTCTACCATCGAGTCTGAGGATAGGATTTTGACTTATTATTTCTTCTCCAATATTTTATCACGGAATCTAAAATCATTAATCGATGTTGGATAGTCAAACATTCACTTGGAATGTCTTTACAATCTTTACAATCCAAGTAATCTCATTTTCTTGTAAGAAAAATAATCAATTTGAGTTCTTGAAGTTCCATTCTTGTATGTGATAACATGCTCCTCTCTCTTCTTGAATAAAGTATTAGCAATTACAAGATCATGTGCTGAAAAAAACTCTAAAATAGTTTTACCCTTCTCATTTATCTCTCCAAAACTACATCTACCATGGATGCTATTAAATTCCTCAGCAACACTTCCAACATGTCTATTTAAATCTCCTCTAATAAATAATCTTTCCTTCTGAGGTATCTCTTGTATTAACTCTTTTCAATCATTTCAAAAATTTTCATTTATGCTCGTATCCAAGCCTATTTGGGGAGCATACACACTTACAATGTTAATAATCATTCCATTGATTATATTTTTTAAAGCCATAATGCTATCACAATTTCTCTTAACTTCCACTACATGATCCTTCAAGCTCTTATCCAGAATTATACCCACTCCATTCTTATTTTTATTCTTACCAGAGTACCAAAGTTTAAAACCTAAGCCATCAATTTCCTTAGCTTTTTCTCCAACCCATTTTGTTTCCTGCAAGCACAAAATATTAATCTTTCTATGAATCATAATATCCACAAACTCCATTAGCTTGCCAGTCAGGCTGCCTATATTCCAAGTTCCTAATCTAATCCTACTGACTTGAGTTCTAGTATGATGGACTAGCTTCTTTACCCGCATTCGTCCATGATGTGGGGACCCTTGCTCATTTTTCACTACACCCGGGCGCCGATGCAGCGGCGTTTGCCCATTTTTCACTGTATTCAGGCAATACAGCGCGTCGCTTCCAGGGAATGCCCTAGCTTTAACGTAATTTTCTAAAGGATTCATGTTATGCTTGATTCGACAAATTTTACGCTGGCTGTCGACTGCCTAACGCAACACTCCGCGTTTCTCATTCGGGACTTGGGACCCGGCAACGGCGCGTTCCTATAAAATCTAAATTTAAGTCATAATGAAATTTTTTATCACAGAATACAAATACATTCTTCTACTTTATCCATCTTATTGGGATTAGACTAATAACATCATCACTTATTTCACAGTTATTATGTATAATGGATACAATATATCTAAATCATTCGCTCTTCCTAATAACTTGATCATCAATTGTCATTTCCCCACTACAAGTGCTTTTATTGTGACTAAATTTATACTTTATATATTAAGTTTTTAATCTCCTAAGATAAAAACTTTTAAATTCCAATATATTTCTCCATAACTCAAGTTTGGCCTTAGCATATTCTCTAATCTTATTGATAAGGAGAATATTATCTGCAAAAAACATGCACCAAAGTACTTTTTTTTGAACGTGTTCAGTCAAAACCCCCATAAGCAATGCAAACAGATATAAACTTAAAACTGAACCTTCATGCACAATTTTATACATCGTCTTTATTCTTATAAATAAGTATTAATATACTTTTTCTTCATTTATTTGATATCCATTTAGTCTTTAAAATCATATTAAATTTAGTAAGTCAAAAAAGTCTTTTGTCTTTCATATATTTTTAAATATTTATTAGAATGTCATCTAGCTCTGCTGCTTTTCTATACTTCATCTTCTTTATGATCTCACTAATCTTTATGACCTCATTAGTCTTTAAGAATGTTTTGAGATAAAGACGAGAAAATTATTTTAAGATTATGATATAAAATAAAGTTATTTTATTATTAATGATTGTGTTGGATATGAAAAAAAATTGATTTGTCTTATTGAAGCATGCGTAAAATGTGAAATAATTAAGAATGAAATTTATGTAGAAAGTAAAATAAAGTTATTTTTAATATTTAAAGCTATATATAATGTAAAATAAATACAAAATAATGATGGAAGAAATTTTAGAGAAATTTAAACCCCAACCAAATGAGGTCTAAATTTATAAGATTATTCTTTATATTTTTTTGTCTTCATCTTCCTCTTTTTGCATAAGCAAGATCCAATAATTAAATTTTCATAATAAAGCTTCAATCAGCCAACAATTTATATATCCAAATCATTTAAGCCTATTCTCTATGAGTTTATCCTCAGTTAAAGCTACTCCAACTTTGTCATGGATATATTAATTTTTCATTTTATCTTTTCATGTATATCCACTAAACCATCTTAGTATTTTCATTTCTGCAATAGTTATTTTATTTGTATATTTTTTCTTTGTAAATTAACATTTAGCATCATATATTATCGCTAGCTTTACTACTATTCCATAAAATTTACCTTTAAATATGAGTGAAATTTTTTTTATCACATAAGACACTAGAGCCATTTTTTCACTTTAACTACTTTGCTTAGATCCTGTTAATGACATTATTATCTATTTCACTATCATTTCGTAAGATTGATCTAAGATATGTAAAGTCCTCCCTCTTCTTGATAACTTAATTATCAATTATCACATCACCAATACAAGTGCTTCTTTCTTAACCAAATGTATGCTCTATATATTATCTACTAAAATAAAAATATTTAGACTCTAAAGTATTCTTCCATAACTTAAGTTCATCTCTATTTTTATCAACAATGAAAATACCATTTATGAAAAGCACATAACAAGGCACCTCATCTTAAATCTATCCAGTCAAGATCTCATAACCAATGTAAAGTGATACAAAATTAAAACTGAGCCTTAATGTAATCCAACTATAATAGAAAATTTCTTAGACAAACTCTCTTATTTTCAAACACATGTAGCAACTCTTTCATATATGTCCTGAATAACTTGAATGTGGGCAGCGTAAATTTCTTTTTTTTCTAAACCTCTCCAAAGCACTTCGTCCGAGACTTTACTAAAAGTTTTTTTTTTGGATCGATAAAAACCAAATACAGATCTTTCTATATCTTCTTAAACTTCTCTATTAAACTCTCGACAAATGAATAGCTTCTACAGTAAATCTACCTGGCATAAAACTAAACTAATTCTATGATACTCTACTATCACAATATAATCCATATTTGATTATTCTCTACCAAAGTTTTAAGTGTTTTTCATTAATTTAGTTCCTTTATGGTTAGTACAATCCTAAATATCTCATTTATTCTTATAAATAAGTACAAAAGTACTCTTTTTTTCTAACCTAATAAGCTATGAAACTCATTCATTTCTCATAAATTTTCAAACATCTATTATGATATCATTCAATTTATTATTTTTTTATATTTTATCTTCTTTAAAGCTTTCCAAACAACTTTACTGATTATCGAATATAAAACAATTTTTACTTTATTTTGGGATGTTTAGTTCGGTAAGATTAATTATATTATCACAATAATTATTTAAAAGCATTTAAAAGTAACTTATTCATCTATATTAAATATCTTATCTAAAAAAAAACTCTCATTTCATTCTTAATGCGTTTTATTTGAGTCATATCTATATCTTTCCTACCTCTTACCTTGCCCATCTTGTATATATATAACTTTCTCTAGTATCTAGCTTCTTATATAAATCCTCAAAACTACATTCTTTGCATTATGAACGGCTTTCTTGGACTTTCATTGAGTTACTTTATATTTTTCAATTCTTTGTTCTTACATTTAAATCAATTTTTATAACATATCTTCTTCTCATTAATCTTTTTTATACATCTTCTTTTTGCTATAAAATATCTTTATTATTTGAAATCTTTTCTTTGAATTTTTTTAACACATTCTTCGATATCTTGTAGATACAGTAAGTAACCGTCAACAACATAAGATCAGTTTTCTTTTCGATATCCCACTACCTAAAGTCTAGAATATTCCTCTTAAAGATAGACTTATTCTCATTCTTTAAATTCCACCATCAAGTCTGAAAGCGCTGCTTTAGTTTATTATTCCTTCTTGAACTCTTTACCTCAAAATTTATGATCTTTTATTAATGTTAGGTAGTCAAACATCGACTTCAAATGATTTTACAATCTTTACAATCTAAGCTATACTGATTCCTAAAAAGAAAATAATTAATCTATATTCTTGAAGACCCAATTTTGTAAGTGATGATATGCTTTTCTTCTTTCTTAAATAAAGTACTAGTAATTATGAAATCATAAGTTAAGAAAAATTTTAAAATAATTTTTCCATTCCCATTGTCTCTCCAAAATCATGTCTGTCATAAATGCTATTATATTTCTCAACAACACTTTTAGCATGTCCATTTAAATCTCCACCAAAAAATATTATTTCCTCCTGAAGCATCCTCTTCAACATCATTTCAAAATTTTTTCTTTACACTCGCATTTAAACCAATGTGAAGAGCGTACAAACTTATAATGTTATTAGTTATTTCATTGATTATAACTTTAAAAACCATAATTCAGTGTTTATTTCTCTTAACTTCTACTATATAGTCTTTCAAATTATTGCCCAGAATTATAATCGCTTTATTTTTAGTTTTATTCTACTCAAAATACCAAAGTTAAAACCTAAACAATAAGTTTCTTTAGCTCTCCCCCACCAATTTTATTTTTTGAAAGCACAAAATCTTAATTCTTCAATGAATCATAACATCCACTAACACCATTAACTTACCTGTCAAGATGCCTATATTCTAAATTCCTAGTTTAATTCTAGTGACCTATGCTCTAGTATCTTAGACTAGCTTTTTTACGTGCATCTATCCATATGTTGGAACTCTTGCTCATTATCAATATACTTGAGCGTCGATGTAGTGACTCTTGCACATTTCTTATTATATTTAAGCAACACAGCACGTCACTTACGGGAAAATCCCTACTTTTGAGTAATTTCTTAAACGATTCATGTCATATCTGATTCGACAAGTATCATGTTGGTTGATGACTGTCTAATACAACCCTTCGCAATCATTTTTTGTTGTGACAATCTGATGTTCATATTCAGGTACAATATGACTGTATAATATGACATTCTGCGCCAACCCTCCACCTTGTACAATTTTTTTTTATCTTCCTTGCTTTGCATGAAATGGTTGAATAATGATCATTACTTTCACATAGATTTGTGTAGATGGGTAAAACGTACGTAAGGTTCTCTCTTGATGCTAATTGTTCTCGGTCTTTCATGAATATTTTTTTTCAAACTTTCTACAAACATGAAAAAGTAAATCAATCTTCGACAACCTTTTAAAGATTATGAAAGCTAAAGGGCAATTTCTTCTAGAGAAGAAAATTCAAGAGTATGAGAAATGAAAAATACAAAAACTGCTCAACTTCTTTGGAAAAAGTAACAT
Source organism: Apostasia shenzhenica (assembly GCA_002786265.1). Taxonomy (NCBI): domain Eukaryota; kingdom Viridiplantae; phylum Streptophyta; class Magnoliopsida; order Asparagales; family Orchidaceae; genus Apostasia; species Apostasia shenzhenica. The sequence goes on from KZ451956.1 coordinate 337,985, forward strand.
AAACAGATGAAGGAACATTAAACAGGCCATCATTTGCAAAATAAAAATCAGCAGCAAAATAAAGATAATAAAATAGTTTTTATGGGAAAAGCTCCCATCAAACAAATATAAAGCTTACCTTTAGGAATGCATTCCAATCAGCAATTGTACACAAAGCACTCGGAGAATTGAATTTCTGCCAAAAATAGCAGAATTAGACTCCAAACACAAGCATTCGTTTTAATAATACCAAAAGCAACATGTGAGAGCTTTAACAGATTTTGTTTGAAACAAAAGTTATATTTGCTTAAGCAACTACAGATATTAGTTCTTGAAATAAGAAGGAAAATGAGAATATTAAATTAGATGCCAACAAGATTTTCTATAATAACTTTTGTGAAATGTCAATTTTAAGCTTTAACTAGAGCCGAGTATGTACATTTTTCCAAAGTTCATTTGTTGTAGATGTGAAAATCCACCACAAGAAATTGACCAAAATAACGAACTGAATTCTACAATAAAATAGAAACTTTCGCCCAAAGTACAACATTAAATAGCTATGATGCAAAATTGAGGATAGAGGTCTCAACTTTAAGGCCGTCTCAACTTTAAGGCCTCACTTGATTGGAGCACAAAAAGCCCCCAAACTTATCTAAAACTGCTTTGAACAATATTTATATTTAGGGATAATTCTATTAGGCCCCTGATATTTTCATATTTGGCCACAATAGTTCATAAATCTCAAAACATGTCATTTACGTCCACAAAAAATATTACACAAGACGTCACAGTCCCTCCGTCACAGAATTTGTTATGTATTATAAAAATGATAAAAATGCTCTTAGTTAATCAATCAATTTTTAAAATATGCCATCACCTTTAATAGCTTGTGGGATCAAATTGACTGTGCGACGGTTGCCTGAGCGTGAGGTGCACAGATGCCGGGGCACGAGGCTGCGTGCGGCGGCCTCCTACTCGCGAACGCTTGCGCACGGGTGCTACCGCGTGCGGCTGCTGCCGCACGCAGCCTCCTGCGTGCGAGGCCATGCTCGACCGCCCCTGCACGTAGCGCTGGTTACCGGACCGGACCGGACCGGAACCGGTCCGGTTCCAACCGGTTCCGGATCCGGTCCGGAACCGGTTTGGTGGACTTGGATCCGGTCCGAGTCCGGTCCGGATCCAGATATTATTGGGTCGGGTCAGGTCAATCGGATAAATTAATTAAAAATATATTTATTTATACATTTTATAAAAAAATATATATATTTTGTAATATTTCTGACAAAATTAACATTAAAAAATCTAAGAAATTTTATTAATATTAACAAAAAAAATTACAAATATTTTACATAAAAAATTTATTCGTCGTAATTACAAAGAATTTTTCTCGAGTACTCCTCTTCTTCTGAACTATTGTCCTTAAATTCGTCCACGAAATTGTATTGTTGATTTCGTGACTCAGCAGCAAACCAATCCTGTAGACAGGTAAGCATGCAGAGGGTTGCAGGAGACAAACTACTTCTGTAATCTCCTACTATTCTCCCTGTGGTGGAAAATGCTGATTCAGAGATTGCAACAGTTGAAGCTTGTGCTCTAGTACATCTCTGCCAAGCAGATAAAATGGGATATTGCTTTGATGAGCTTTTCCACCACTCCAACAAGCTCATATCATCATCAAATTTCTCTGCGAGATGTAAATAGAATTGCAACTCGTTCAAATTTGTAGGGGCTTGATTCTGTTTTGTCGATTGCTCTCCAACAAGTTGCTTTCCTTTATCTTGTAGCAACAGATCTTTTTGTCGTCGCGATCTAAGAACGTTGAAAATGCCGGGCTTTTTCTTTGTTGTTGCTGTTTGTATTTCCACTTGCTCCACATTCCTGCTCGCAACCTGCTCACTGTAATAAAGAGAAAACAACTCTTGGAGAGTTGTAAAAAACTGATGCTTTTTCGGCATCAGTATTACCCCAAAGAAATCAGAATATTCCGCGTAAAAAGCTTCAATAGCTTCGGTTCCTGACGAGGATCAAGAATAGCAGCTATGAATATAAAAGTGGAATTTTTTCCCAATATTTTCTAAATTTTAATTCATGTCAGCCAAAAAGTGTTTTTAGAATTGGATCTGATCTAAACTCTACAAATTTTGAAACATTTGAAAAACATAAGGCAGAAAAAATAGATGAAGTTGGATAATAACAACCTGAAAAATTTTCAGTAGACTCCTTAAAAATGGACAATAATTCAAAAACCTTTTTAAAAAAATCCAATTCATAAGAATATAATTGAAGATCATGATTGAGTGTATATGAATTATAAAAGCAGTTAGCAAATCTTTGTACTGAAAAATGATTCGAACATACGATGCAGTGAATTTCCATCTAGTTACAGGTAATGGAAATTTTACACAATTTATTCCACACTAACGCAAAAACAGTTTCCATTCGCGCCTAACATTTGAATTTAAACGAAATCCATTTTGCCAAAATGCTTAAATTTATCGATAATTAAATGTTCGGAATTAAAAGCAGTAGAACACATAAGTTAATTATATGACATGCACATCCTAACATGAAAAAGAGAACCATAAAGAGGAAGCCTTAAAAATTGCTGTAAATAATTAACTGCAGAATTATTATCGAAGGCATTATCCAAAGTAATACTAAAAATTTTATTCTTATACCATAAATTTTACAAATATTGCGAATGTAAGAAAAAATGTGTTGAACCCGTATGAGCCTCATCTAATACATCTAGAGATAATATCCGTTTCTGCATTCCCCACTGTCCATCTATCCAATGACAAGTAACAACTAAATAACTCGCGCCAATAATACTAGTCCAGATATCGGATGTTAAACTAACCCTACAACTAATATTACTGAGGTTCGATAAGAGATTTTTTATATTCATCGTACATTGACATACAATCTTTTTTAAGTGTATGCCTAGAAATACGGGTATATTGAAGCTGTAAATATTGAACATATATTTCTAAAAATCCCTCTTTTCAAATATAGTAAACGGTTGTTCGCGTTCGTACAACAACCGAACTAAACCTCGGCGTGCTTATCATTCCTAAATGCCCACGGCCTAGATCCACTCTGTGATTGAGTGTGTTTGGGTTGTCTATAATAGTAGGTTGACAAGTTTTTCATTAAACTTATGAAATTTAACTAAGTGCTTCTTAAATGTACCAGTCCCACCACCAGTACCGCCCTGTTTGTAAAATATTGATTCTTACAAAATTTACAAATAGCGATATATTATCAGGTCTCTCTGCATTGCTATTCAGTTTAATTTGTAAATCAAAAAACTCCCATACTTTACTAGCGTTTCGTCCGAGACTTGTTAGAGATACTTATGATTGAGTTGACGGCAAGTGCCGGTGCCAACATCTCCACTGCCTCAGGATCAAGTTCCGCAGATAGATCAAGATCAGGTTCAGAAGTTTCGTCAAAATTCTCACCGAGTGCAGGAAGACGATCGAGTTCTGTAACGTACTTCGATCTGCATTCCCTCGGCGACTCGAGGAAGAACCGCCAGAGAATCGACGTTGGGAAGCCATTAAAACGTATTTGCAAATTTTTTTTCACAGAGTAACAAGACAGAAATAATTGATAAATTGTAGGATTTATCGTTACAAAAATTATGCTATTTATAGAAGTTCAATACTTGTTATAAAGTCTAAAATAACCTTAAAACGGTCATTTGACCGTTGCAATTTACAAACGGTCAAATGACCGTTCAGTTTTTTTTTTTTTTTAAAAAAATTATTTTATGTGCTGCTGCTGCCTGCTGCCCGCTGCAGCGCTTGGGCGCAGCGCGGGCGCTGCACCCAATTATAAAAAAAAAATTTAACCGGTTCGGTTCCGAACCGGATAACCGGTTCTGCTTACGCAGAACCAGTCCGGACCGGTTCTGCGGCCCGGAACCGGTTGGAACCGGTCCGGTTCAACCGGTTCTGGACCGAACCGGTTCTTACTGGACCGGTTCCGAACCGGTTCCTGGTCGAACCGGTCCAATAAGCAGCCCTACCTGCACGCGACGCTATATAGGGGTAAATTAGTAATTAAAAAATATATATTTATTTTCATTTAAATTTTTTATGAATTAACGGCATTTTTAACGAAAAACATTATGTTGGACTTAATTGGAAGTTTTTTAGAAATAGTTAAGGCCCTAATAAACTATATAATAATTATTGTAGATCTAGACAACATGTTTTGACATTTTTGAGCCTTTATGGCAAACTAGACAAGCCTCAGGGGCCTAAGTGGAATTATCCCTTATATTTACTTCATATCAGACACAAACTTAAATATTAAAAATAAACTTTATTTACATCCTATATAAACATTATTTCACATCTAACAAAAATTTTAATATTAAAAGGAGGATTATTTCATATCCTACATGTACTTCAATAGAAAAATAATTTTATCTCATATCCAACCTAATCCTCAATAATAAAATAACTTTATTTCATATTCTAACATTAAAATAATTTTTCATCTCTATTTCACAATAAGTTAAAACAATCTTAAAATATATTTCAACTAAATGAGGGCTACAGGTATGCATTAATACTATATTAGGTCACATAACTTTGTTCTAAGTTTCCAAAACCAACCGTTAAAATGAAAAATAAGTAAAATGGCAATGAAAGACAATACATTTAAATATGTTAAGAAAACTTAGCCTTAATACTTACAAAAAATAATCTATTATTAATTGCTTACCAACCACTCATTTATAAATGGTACAATAGAGAGAAATTATAACATTCTATGATCGCAATGTAAAAGTATTGTTTGCTTTGGCTGTAAAGAATAACGTGACTTAAGCACTTCCTAGGAGACCACCCATCCTAGTACTATTCTAGCCCAAGCATGTTTAACTATAGAATTTCTCATCATTAGCCTCACGGTTTTGCCCCAAAAGGAACCTCTACCATTTGGGATCACATTATCTACTTATACAACTCAGGATCTCCCTCTTTTTCTGATGTGGGATGATTCATTCCTGTGTCCCTCTACTTAAAAGTCTTGTTAGGAGCCACTCCTTGTCCAGGTGATTCTGATTCACTCATATGAACATCACCCTGGCGATCACTCCCCGCCTTCTTTGATCCCAAGCGTCATAGGTGGCCTTCAAAGAATGAGGGAATGGGGTGATTTTTATGTTGAGGTGCTTTTGATAATTCTACTCGTAGTCAGTGGTGCTACGAATAGTGCAAACTTCACTAAAGGCAGTTAATTTGTTATTAAAAATGTGATTTATTCTAAAAAACCCAACAGAATTTTCGTATTCTCCTACATAACTTTGTAATTAAAGATCGGCTTTCAGTCACTCAACTCTAAGGCTCTGTTTGGTAATAAGAAAAAAAAGAAGATTTGGTTAGAATTTTTAGCCATTTTTGAAAAATGTGTATAATGTGAAATAAAGTAAGTTGATTATATTAAAAATTGTGTAAGATGTGAAATAAAGTTGATTGATTTATTGAGAATTGTGTTGGATGTGAAATAAAGTGATTGTTTAATGTTGGAATTTGTGTCAGATGAGATATAAAATAAATTTTTAAGCTTTTTTAAAATAAATTTAAGATTTTGGCCATGGCTAATTTTAGCCATGATTTTTAGCCCATTACTAAACAAGGCCTAACATCATCACTTCTTGATCATGCTCCAGGACTACCTTTCATAATTCACATGAGAAATTTTTACATAACAGACAATAGTAAATTGAAAAGCCCTTTTTAGCAAGAGCAGCTTCTACACTATATGCCTGCCATATTAATTAGTGTGCATGTACATATCTTACACATAAGTTCGTGGCATTGAATTTCAACAATAGCAGATGTTAACCAACTTGGAATATCAGCACTCCAATGCAGATGGTATTAGATCTTGAACTTATTCATAGACATCTGCTTTTCTCATCTGAAGGGCACCACAAAGATGATCTATCCCTTTAATTTATATTTTCAAAAATGATTTTGATAATAATAGTACTTGGAAAAAATAATAGAACTACTACCAAGAAAATGAAAAATGCATATATGAAATTACTATATTTGAGAATGCAATGAAGGCATAAATGGACGCAAGGCAACACACCTTCAACATGTAAGGAATATCTCTTACAGACTTCAAAGTCTCGCGTAAGGCAGACCCTACTTCTTCACAGCAAAGAAAGAAAGATATCTAATACTTTAAGATAGACAACTAAAGTTCATATATAAACAAAACCAATTATAAAACAATTGACGTCCTCAAGTAAGGATATTGTATTTAGCCGGCTGTTTATAATATTGAGATCAAGTATAGGCCTTAAGAACCACGCTCTGCAAAGAAAAAGAGGTTGCTTTGATACTATTCATTATGAGGCAACCAGAGACACTGATTTAAAAGTATAACTCCAGAAGCACACCTTAAGAGACGCCTGCCTACTGGTGTGACACACTAAAGGACCAAGAACAATTTAGTGTCGTGCACATTCGGGGAAGCAACAAAAGGTTCTGCATACCTTAGTAAACATTCCAAAAACTGAAACAAGTAAAGGAGGTTTCAACTTAAGAAAATTGACCTACCTTATTAAACATTCCAAATACTGAAAACCTGCCAAATATAGAGATTTCATCCTTAATTAGAAGCAAATCTTAGAATGCACATAGAATACTCATAAACAAATGCATACCCTTCCTTAGCTCTACCAATTCCCATATGACTTGGATGCTTGTCAACCTGAAAGATCTGAAGTGCCTCATAAGCAGTAGCATCAAGCTTAAGGAAATTGTCTCTGTTGTATTATATAGGAAAACCAAGCCAGAACTTATACAAATAAATGCTCAGCAAAACTAAAAAGGAACCTAAATACAGTACATTCAATAAAAATAACAGAAATAGGATAAAATGAGATTTGTGAAACTGAATCAATAGTAATTGATGAATTGCTGCCCTCCTTCCGTTCAAAAGTATCAACAACCCTCTCATTTTCTAGTACAGCTAGAAGACCTCCACTGGCACGAACTTGGACGTCACTTCCAAGGTCCACCATTGAATTAAGCTTCAGGTGAAATAAAGAGAACATCCAAATGTTAAGCAGTAAACAATATATGATAATATTAAGAGGTTAATAAAACTGCATCAAAAGACATATTTTTCCTGGGCATTTAAAATCATGACATGTAAAATAAAACTGAAAAAACACTTAAATAAATTATTGGCATCATCAGCCCTCAGCTCAACAGAAATCAGATTTCATGGTTTGTACGAGCTCATCTTCAAATGTCACATCTCTCATGCCACACATGCACAGTGTGTATATATATGTTATGTATGTAATGTATATGTGTATGTATGTATGCCACGTATGTATATATGTGCGTTTGTGTGAGCTAGAGTCAGAAAACAAAAGAAGACGTGCTCTTTGGAAGAAAATGTTTCAAAATTCCAAGAATATTCTCATTTAATGTTAAAACCTTGAGATTATAAACTTCATTCTGACTGCTAGCAAAAAAGCATTCGTGTGACAAAAGATAGTTTGAAGGATGAAAGCATCCTGTTTGAATGGTGCGTAAACATAAAGTTCTTTATAGTTAAACTATCAAGTTTTCCGTTTGGGAAAGTTCTTATCTCAAGATTATAGTATGATTCAAAATGAAGTTAAAACAATGTTTAAGAAAAAATAGCTTAAATTTAAAGAGGAATAACATGTATACCACTTTGAAAGATTATATTACATTTTAACCATCCATTAAGATTAATTTACGCATGTCACCCTGCAATCTTCAATAATACAAGTATACAACATTATCATAATTAAGTTGTGGTACCTAACTCAAACAACGATGGTGGTAGTCGGCAGTGGCAACGGCAACTCCCAGTGACCAACGACAAGTGGCACAACCATTGACAATAGCCGAAGGCATGGTTGTCAGGTCGTAGCTGATCAATAATGGCGATCGATATATGGTAGCTAATAGTGGCCGGATTAAAGCAATCAGGTACCCAACGAGGTATCAGCATGATGCCATTGGGCCGATGACTACATATGAAATATTCCATGCATATTTTGGCATAAGTAAATTTTGAAGGATAGTAAATATGAAAATAAAAACTTACAAAGCAGTATGTATGTAATTTTACCAAATTCAAATCAATAGTGACTTTCAGCAAATCAACAAGGAAACAAATAAGCATATTCTAACAGACAAAATTTTAAAAATGCTAATGTAAGAAATATGGATATGTACATTGAGCTTCCACTAGCCCAGTAGAGAGAGGGAGTTTGCCTGAACCAGGAAGTTTAAGGCTCAAACTCATGCCACTATAGTTTTCAATTGGGTTGAGAGGAATTATAATGTTTCGGACAAAAGAATTAAAAAATATATATGAGAATGTATATCTTGAATAACTAATTTAAAAATGCATATGTTTGTGTTGATTGTGAATCTCAATCAATAGAAATGATGAATAGGTATTGTATTGTATAAGTTGTGACTGTACATAACTTACTAAAATTGTGTACAACAGATGACAATGACCATGTGATACGAGACCAAATGTAGTCATATTTAATTTAAATTCATAATATTGATCAACAAATTATTTAAACTAAGTATAAAAAAATTTTCTAAAATATATTATATTATAAATAAGATTTTTTATCTAGTCAATTAAATTATTTTAAAATCAAAGTTAAATTGGATCACTTGGTAAATTAAAATTTATCAATTAGATTAAAGCTAGTTAATGTAAATTCAAAAAATCAAATCCAAAACTTAAGATTAAATAAGATTCTCACAACATAAAATCCAATAATAATTACATACAAATAGTGATAGGGTCACACAATTAGGACCAAACAAATAATTGAATTGGGCAAATAATTTATATTCAAATTGAATAATTAGTGAGTAATTGGATTTGAGAAGAGATTACACATTAATATGAATAAACTAAGTGCGGGTCAACTTGGCGATACAAATCAATCAGCATTGATCGACTGTGAGGGGCACACGAAAAAGAATTATTGCTAAGTGGCGTAATGCGACGTTAGAGGCAAAGACCCACAAAACGAGCGTGGATGTAGAGCACCGAACTGATAGAGTAGTCATTGATTGTGGAAGGGTTTGTGCGATGCAACAGGAGGAGAAGAAGGACTAAGATTTTTTATTCACTAATGAATAACTAGACTATTGAATGATTCTCACTTAAGGTCAATATATACCATTCTCTATCCAGGAAATTGATTCTCTAAATTTCATGGGGAAAAAAGAAGTTTCAGAATATCAATTCTCTCACCTAAATATAGGTCGACATTCAGAAAATTTCATCAAGAACTCCAAATCCATTGCAATGCTACGTGATCCTTATTTATAGATATCTCATAATATGAAATAGAAAATATAAAAATAGATATTAAAAATAACATGTCAAATATACCTAGAATCAAATAAAAATACAAATAATCAACATAATATTAAATCAACACCAAATCTATTAGTTTATCAATCATCCATCAATTTGATATCACTAAATCAAAACAAACTAAAATGGTAATTAGAAATCTAATAAAATCAATCCATATTGACTTTTAAGTCAGCATTAAATAAATATAAAAAAGAGCATAAGCATATTATCAAGTGTCCCCACAACCATGTGAGTTCAATGGATAAGTCATAAGACAACATGACTTAAAATATTAATAAGTCATGGAGTACCACAACTAACGCATGGTGTAAGTTGTATCGATAAGTCTTGGGACTCCATGACTAACAAGTAAATCGTAGTCAATCATGATTTATACGATAGTGTGACTGGGATGCCTAGTAAGCCCAAACATAGGCATTTCGAAATTAATTATGAAAGACAAGCATGCTTGTATTTCTTTCTTATAAGAAATAAGAGTGTTATAAAATTTTGCCAAATTTTAACTCAAAAAAAGTGCCAAAGTACGGCTATCAAAAAAAGTGCCTAAGTAAAAAAAAATTTGAAAAATTGTAAGTTTTCTCAAATTTTATCACAACTTTATCCTGTTTGTACTCAAATACAATTTCATCCAAGGTTCATAAATAAAGATTAAAATGTACAATATCATTAACTTCTAATCCTTTAATAAGTATCAAGAAATGCTTGTGATAGTTGGTTTTTATAGTTTCACAGCATTTGGGATGCAAGTTGAAAAAGTTAAAAAGAAAATTACATCTAAATCTCTAAGATTACAGCAAAATATTAGCAAAGGTTTTAAATTTTGGATAATTATGTACATAACACTCCATATTAGCATAACTACGTGTATCACACTCATTTTCAAAAAATTATACTGCAGCTTTAGAAAAAGTGTGTGGGGTGTAAGAAAAGTGTGGAGTGTAACTTTTAGGTATGTGGCGTGTAATTTTTAAAAAGAAATATTTGTTATGTAAATATGGTAATATGAAGTGTTATGTATGTAAATGCCCCTTTAAAGTTTTAATATTTGAACCACCCTCAATCACGTCAAATATATCAAGTTGGTCATTCTATAGTTTTTACAATCAAATTCTCTACAAAAGATTATTTTACCCTCGTCTCTTTCCCTTCTCTTTCTATGGCTCATTGCTTGAGGGCTGAGGCCATGGAATGAAAGAGGGAATCAACTATCTAATGAAGAACTATATCTTCCATCAAGAAATCATAAACTATTTTTCGATTTACGATATTTCTCCATTGCCCTCAGCCTGTCGGTCGGCCGGGGCGCCCAGAGGTTTGGTCTCGGTTGACTTAAAAAAGAAAGAAGAGAAAGAACTGGGAGTTGGCGACTCTTCTTCTCTCACCCTTTCTCTACCAATCTCCTGCAACAAATGGAGGAGTTCTCCCCTCTCTCTTTCACGATAAAGCGGAGTCTCTCGCTTCCACAAACAAGCAAATGGGCATAAATCCAGGCTAAGAATGGCATTCTTCATCCAATGTCGAAAACTAGAATGAAAGAAAAGGTCTGGAGAGATAAAAAGAAGAGGAGGAGAGGGAGAAATTGAAGGGTATTTAAAAAAAATTTAAAAATATATATAATTTTTTTCATTTTGGATTATTGACAAAAATGGTCCAAATAAACTTTCATAAAGTGTTTGATATAATCTTAGAAACTTGATTGAGAACAACTTATCTTAGGAACCCAGACATAAAAACATTAAAAAACTGTGGACCCCGTAATATTGTACTCTAACCTCATGGCCTTGGATGTAATTTACCCAAAAAATAAAGTTAACCCAATAAATCAACCTTGAATACAAAAAAGGACTTCTAAAGCTTTTTCGATGCGTTTGTAGGAATGACAACAGGACGGGTTTGGCTTAGGTTATATAAAACTCGTACCAGCCTCGCAATCCTTTAACCATTAGCCATACTGCATTATTTTACTCTTTAAAAATGAATTAAACAACTTTATGAGCTAAGAAACTCATTTATCTCTCATGTAAATATCATCCAGTCCTACTATTTTTCTATAATTTAATTTTTTAAAGCCTTTCAAACTTTAGGTTTATTAATACAATGCATATATGACTAATTTCTATTTCCCTTTTAAATGTTAAATTTACTTACAGCTGATTCGTCAAAACCTTCATTGAAAAACTTATAAACATAACTTATTCATATATATTGAACATCCTCTTTCTTAAAAAATAGTTTTTAATCTTCATTCTTAACGTATTTTAATTAAATCAAGTATTAAATTTGTCTTATCTCTTAACTCTTTTTATGGATTCTTATGTCTTACCTTAGCAAACTTGTATATATGTTTTTATCTTTTTTAAGTATCCAACTTCTTATATAGGTTCTTAAAAGCTATATTCTTTATATTATATATTGCTTCCTTGGACTATTGTATGGCCACAATATATTTCTCTTAATTCTAATTATTCTTGCATGTAAACTAATTATTATAACAAATCTTCTTCTATTTAATCTATTCTTTAATCTTTATTATTTGGAGCATTTTGTTTAGATTCTCCCAGTACAATTTTTATCACTTTCTAGATGCATTTAGCTACCACCATCAATATAAGCTCAGTTTTTCTCTCAGTATCTCACTACTCAAGGTCTAAACCCTCCTCTTAAAGATATTTATATTCTCATCATTTAAATTCCACCATCGAGTTCAAAGGCATTGTTTCGACTTAATGTTCTTTTTTTTCATCTTAAAATTTAAGACTATTAGTCAATATTGAGTAGGCAATTTTTTTGAACTTTTGACACTGGAGAAAAAACTAGATCTCGATTTTTAGATGCTTCCACAAAATAGATCTAGAAAAGGGAGATAATGATACCATATTTGTTTGTTTTCCTTAGACATGAAAAATAATGCTTTCATTTAAGCTTATTTTCTGTAATTCTTTAAATTCTCACTTTCTGAAATTTTGTCATGTAAAAATTAGATTCAAAGTTTAGATTATCTTCTACATTTGTTTTCTTCTTTTACTCATTTTCTTTTAGGTTTTGCCTTCAAATAGTACTAAAACAGTACTTCATCCTATCAAAAAAAAAATTCAAGATAGAAATGAATCTGGGAACGTATTTCTTACAAAGTATATTCTCTCCTTGACACTTAGCCCATCATCCATCCCTGCAACTCTTAGATACAACAATCTGCAAATAGAAAGATGCTTCGTATGTACATATTCAATGAAAATTGTTAGATAATAAACAAAATGTACTTTAAAGAAATAAATAACAAGATTAAATTCTAAAAGCACTAAAATCAATTTTATACTAATTACAGAAAAAGTCTAACATAAATGATCCTATGTAGAGTATCTTCATATTAAGCTATTTTCTATTTTCAACACATTGATGGAAATATCTCACATCAAACAGCAAAGCCAACTACAACACTGACTTTTCACATTAATGGTTTTTTTTATTTGATATCTGATGTGGTTCAATCATATCAAGATCCTATCAAATATTTTCACCTCATCACTAATCACAAGGAAAATTTGATTTCTTATGCAGAATTCCAGCTATCTATGTACCTAGTTTAGCAATTAAATTTCATACGGTAATATATGCACATGAAGATTAGATGACAAGGTTAACGATATAATGTGTATGTACTCTACCAGGGCAATTGCTTATCACATGAACAGGAACCTTCATGTTTCACTATACTTCAAAAATATGCAAACGCTTCCTGAGTGTGATAATAATGGATATACAAACAGTAGTTTTTTGGTAATATTTTCATTATGATTATGCACCTGTGCCATGCTTGTTCATAACTGAAGAGAGAGCTGCGTATAAGCTTTACTTCAATCTCCTCATTTGTGTCTACACAGACATGCAACATGAGAGAAAACATGAATGCTCGCAACATTGGACTTGGAAGTTGGTAACATACCACTTCGTTTCAAGGCAGATAAGAATTGCTCCTCAGTTTTCGTGCTCACATATATAACTGCTGGCTTTGCTTGATATTTTACTGTTCAAACCAACAAGAAATCAGGTCGGAGCTCTGTACATTCTCACAATTATGCTTTACATCAATAAGAACAATTACCAAGATCAATCAGGGGGAACTCCTCATATCCATCTTCCCAAACCTCTAAGACAAAAAGCTGACGGGAAGTACAATCATAATATGCTATTCCAACTCTGTTGAAGAGGGGAAAAAACACAAATATTTTCTTTTTGATTCAGAAAAAAACGCAAATATTACTATCAAAAATGGTTATTATTTTCAAAAAACATATGACCACATTTTTTAGTCTTTTTTTTATTATAAACAACATGATCTAATTGTTTTTGCTACCGATATGCATAATGAAATCCTGATATCGTCATCATGCTGGATCGAAACTGCTTTCAGTGATTACTAGCAACAATTCATGATTCCATCAGTATGGAAACTCATACCCGTTTTACTTATGACATGCTTACCTTCAACATCATTCATATCATTTTCATGACATGCCACTACTTGTAGGTAATTTATAATAAAGTATAAAATTAGCAATATGTTTCATACAGATATCTATTTTTTGATCTGGTTAATAACAGGTTGCATTATCTTGCAGAATACAACATCAATGATAAGTTGCACAATAGTCATAAACAGGTAAAACTAACAATAACAACCTTCATCAAATAGTTGGGATTGGCTCGGTTTAAAGCAACCCTCTCAGTAAGGCTTATTTCAATGGCAAACTAGCTGCTATATATTTCAATTTACTTCTACATTCATCTATATTTAAAGCAACACTCTCTATGAACAAGTTAATGTCATGTTTAATGATAACATCCCAAGTCATTTTTAGCCTTTCCCTCCTTGTTTTTGACATAATGAGTTAGATCCCACTCGCATACATGTACAGGGGCTCTATAAGTTGATGGACATAGTCCAATCGGCCAATCCACCTAAATACAGGACCAATAGACAATGTCTAAAGATGAAATAGTCCAACCGACCAAACCACCTCTGATCGAACTCACCCCATCGCCATTTTCACTCCATTATCACTGAGGAAGACAAAGAAGGCGGAAAGGGGTTGGCCGGAGGTATTGTGAAAACTTATCTCATACCCACTACTAATAACAAATGGGGGTCAGATTAGCTGCGTTGACAATTAATTGTCATGTTACCACAATTTTGTTGAATTATTCAATAGAAAAATTAACAGACGAAAATAGCAAGAAATGTATATGACAGCCAACTTAGAAATGGAATAAAAGTTTAAAATAAAAATAAAGGTAAAAAGTAATCATAGCAAAAATTGTAAAAAATGGATTGGAGTGAAACTAATTACATATAGATCCTTGGTCTTTAAATAAAAATAAAAATCAATAATAAAATAATATCAAAAAGACTTTGAACAGCATCCAAAAGAACACTATGCATTAAAGCATCATCAATACTGCAACAAAACAGCATTTTTATTATCAGAATAACAATGAAAATGGAACAAGAAATCATTTCAACACCATGAAAGATATCAAATAGCATCAATCACATTGAAACAATTAAAAAACAAATGTCATTGAGAATCTGTTCAGCCATCTCATTTGCGAATTCGAGATAGATGACATTTGCTATATAAAGGAGTAGGCTTCACAAAGTTCGAAATAGTCTGTGAATTTAACATAGTGATGTTACCACTTTTTAAAGTACACTTAAAATCTCAATAACACCATAGTTTTGATATCTTATCTTTTTGATGTTTTTCTTATATTAGATTCAAATCAACTGTGTTGTCATATTTTAGTTTGGATCCACATCTGAAATGAACCTTTAGGCTTTGTTTGGTAGGGGGGGGAAACCCCAAACTCCTCCAAAACTATTTTTATTAATATTGTATCACAATTACATCAATCTTATGAATGTGTTGTCAAGTAATAACCCAACGCTCACACCCTTATAGCATGTTTTGTAGATGGTTATATTATAAGATATTGCCTTTAATTTCATATGTAACTTTTGAATGCATGGAACCTCAATCACGCTCCTCCATTAACCAACCCATTTTGATTATACAATTAGCATTTACCTATAAACTTCCATTACTGTATCAAATAGAACCAAGGTATTTGAAGTTCTCCTGTTATAGGATAATTATCAATTAGATCTCACATTATTATCACTTTCTTCTTCAAGTCACCTAACCTATAGTGCACTTTATCTTAATTCTACTCGATTCGAACCCCTTCGTCACATAGAAGTAAGCTCATTATGTTGTGCTACAACTAGCAAAGAAACACACAACACGTGAAACAATTTTGGTTTCTATACAACATAAAGCACCTGTAAGAGTATATTGCTAGTATTGGAAGGAAAAGATCACTACTTCATCATTACGTGTTATATACTGTGGGAAAAATATGTTCCTAAACTTTAATTCTATTCTTTCCCTAAAGTAGTGACCTAACAATATATTCTTGTATAATGAAGTTCATAGTTCACTATGCATTTCACCTAAAAGCATGCCTCATAATAAAAGCTATTACCAACAAAGGGCAAAGGTTCATTTAATGTTTGTTATGTCTAAATAGTATTTATATCAGCGTGTATATTTATGTATTCTTTTAGATATTCTGTGTAAAATAAAAAGATAGATTAAGAAAATATATACAAAGTTTAGGACTAATGGATGTATCATGCAGACATAAAAGAATATAGAAGCAGCTTACCTATGCCCTTGCATTACACATGCCATGTAAACCTAAAAAGGTAAAGAAAAAAAAGTGAGATAACTAAAAGAATATGATTGATATGACCAAGAATATTATAATTAAGTATATGTAAGTTCCATCCTATCAAAAAAAAAAGAATATGTAAGTTCATCAGATAAAAGACTTAAAATATGAAACACAAATATGATACAATATATATACGGCGATACAATAAATTTAAATAAAGTATAATACAGATACGTCGGGATATATATACAACTATAACTGTTGCATTCTCATAACATATTCACCTTGCTGAACTTTAAAAGCATTCTTTAAACTTTCTTGATACTACAAAAAATAATATTACGTATAATTCAACTTTAAAAAATCAAATCATCCTTCAACATCTATTAAATTTAAATTAATGTTATAAAATTTGTTTGATTGCTTTCCAACATGTCACAGAATATATAGGTGAGAAGAGAGTTCAAATAAATATCACCAAATTAGAAAATCTAAATCAACTCTTAGCTTAATTCAAATGAGATTCATTTGATAAATAACATAATGGTTGTAACTCGAACTTAGATATACTAATCTAATCAAAGAAGTTGCACGTCCTCTATCTAAGTCTCTAACTTACTAAATAAATAAATAGAATAAAAAATGTCAAGGTCCTGTCCTTTGTGCAATACAAACTCAAATGAGATAAAAAAAAAAGAATAAGATAGCTTCCTCTATAAGCCAAAGGTAGGTAATAATTTTCATAGCCTCAATTAGATTGTAGGAAATTAAGAACCCTGGTCTTATAATAATAAGTTTCAAGCCTGCAAGCCAGTTAAAATCAACTTTCAGAGCCCTATTGAGTAAAGCGGAATCTTTTTCGTAATCAACATCCAACAAAAGTAGCAACAAATGTAGGCTGATACGTCGGCGTCACTAGCCTCTGTAAGACTACAAAAAAAGGTCAACTGAAATAGAAAATGCAGCAGCTTACTAATAACAGATTTTTTTCTAATGTCAAAACTCTAATATGCATAAAACTCTCCACATTTTCAACTGCATGAACCAAGTGTGTCACCCTCTATCATTAATCATTAAGTCAAAACATTAGTCGTCTTTTATGTATGAGCTTTTTTTTATTCTTTATCATGTGGGTTGAACCTACTAATCCATTATATTTTTCTCTAATTAGAAGTATCGAAACGTATCAAATAAGTATTGGATAAGTATCAAATTTTTACAATAAAAATAAAAATTGATATGAAGTGTAGCATATCTAATATGTATTGGTGAAATATAGGGAGTATCGGTATCTTATGGGGAGAATTCCCGATATTGGAGTCGACAACAACACACCTTTAACATTGTCTTTTGATATAGGGAGTATCGGAATCTCATGATAATTCTCTTCAAGTAATACAACTAATTTGAGAGTTTTCATGCTTAGGAGCTTTTCTTGTGAATGTGCATTGAATGTCACTTAATTGAGGCCTTAATATGTAGGATTTCTTATGCCTTTATTGAGGTAGAGAGCTTATTAATTTAAAGTTTAATTTCCTAAGGTTTAATCTCATGGTGAAGCTATTTATAGATCATTTAGGCTAGTTCATACACTTTGCCATTTTAATTTACACTAGTTTAGTGTAGGGATTGAACCCATAGTCTACCCTACATCATTATATCATACAAATACAATACGGATACACAACACTAGGCTTCATAGGGCTTAAATATTCTTAGCAAGGAACTAAATCCCAACATCCCAAATGTCCTAGATAGTTCTTAATTGAAACACGTCTAGAATTTAAAATGCCAAAGAAGTATAGCATATAACAAAACTTCACCGATCCCAAATTATTCACAAAATATTGAGTAAAAGCAGCCAGTGCTTACCTAAAAGGCCACAATGCCTGCTAAAAAACAACACAAAAATGAAAGATGCTGACATGACAAAATTCATTTGTGGTTTGCATAAATACATACATATGTATCAACATAAGGATCATGGTCAAAGACCATTTCACAAGACTTTTCCCACCTTACACGTTATGAATGTTACAGTAAAAAATACAAAGTTGAAAAGCACGTTATATATACGAAATACACAACTCAGGTTAACTCAATGCTCATTCATTCTTATACGAAATCATCAAAATTAAATAAACAAATAACTTGTTCGCATTTACCATAAAAGAATACTTTCAATTTTCCACAACTGTAAACATTAAGGTTAAGTGCATTATGCTTCCTCGTCATTATTTTGCATGAAAAACCAGTAAGTTAGGAGCTTATGATCGTTGTTTTTCTCGTTCCAGGTCGAACAATAAACAAACAGCCATATATTAGATAGAAACCGTGGGTATGACTTCACAATTCATCAGTTCTGAAAGCTGTCCTCGTGAAATAAAGCAAGGAAAGACCGGTGACTAATCAGAAAATGAATTAGGGTTTGATTAAATCCAGAAAGCAAACAAATCCAATCCATGGTCCCGAAGTGAAGAGATTTGCAAGAAACCGAGGCAAAAAAGATCGATCTGACTGCGCACATCAGGGATAGATATTACGAAAAAATTTTGAAGGAATTACCTGCGATTCGACATCCGCGTCCCGGCACTCCTCCACTTGTTCCTCCATTCTAACAGTCGAGACCAATTTTAAGAGAACGTAAGCGGGAATGTGGTGCTTCTACACAGGCCTAGGGTTTAAATACTATGCCATATAACGGGTCGTGTTCTTATCGGGTACTGTCGGGTCGTGTTCTTATCGGGTACTGTCGGGTCGTGCTCTTATTGTGGAGCAACAAAGGTGTACATAACTACGTATTCTATTTGATCGAGACTATTTTAATAATGGTTCTGATTAAAATGATTTTTAACTTTTAAAAAATTTAAAATAAAAAAAAATTATACTTAATATACAAATTTTATATAATGGCATTGTGTTTTTGCTCAAGAATCTTGAAAAATTTCATCACTCTAGCAGATTCTTAACTCATTCAAAAGTGGCCCACTACTGAAACTATATTTTTATGTTGCTGCTAACTGTAACTCAGAGGAGATTGCCATATTTTGCATTATTTTATGAAGCATATGAAATTCTCAAAACCAACTAGTCTTTCATGGCACTCTTCCCTCAACTAATAGAATCTTATCTAGAGCAAATAAATTTTTGAGCAACTACTCACAGTACAACATTATTGATAACTGGCCAAAATTTAAATCCTTTCAATCACTCCCAGATTGGATCCCTCCTCCAGAAGATTGCATCAAGATCAACGTAGATGCAACCGTTTGCCAAGGCCTTAACCAGATTGGAATTGGAATAGTTATTCGTGACCACCTTGATGTTGTCCTCTCTGCGGCATTCATGAAACTGCATGGTTTATTTTTCCCCCATCTTACTGAATGCCTCGCAATGAAAGTCAGCATGCAGTTAATTATAGCAAAAGGCTACCGAAGATGGATTGCAGAATCTGATGCTTCCAATGTGATCAGTTCCATTATTCACCCTCAACCTCTTGCTGTCGAAGCACATATTAT
>KZ451956.1:374320-391569 GCA_002786265.1 Apostasia shenzhenica
AGAGACGGCTACCACATCCAAGGAAGGCAGCAGGCGCGCAAATTACCCAATCCTGACACGGGGAGGTAGTGACAATAAATAACAATACCGGGCTCTTCGATATATGTTAGATAAGTATATTGGGTTAGATCATCTCCCTGTTTATGATTATGAGGGAAGATATATATGTTAACTATATTCTTGTGATTAAAAAATAATCAAGGAACTGTACCTAGTATCAAAATAATTAGATAAGTATATTGGATTGGGGTCAAGTTTGATGTCTCTATTAGATCAAATGGTGAGGCCAACGCGAGTGGAGTTATTCAAGACCGTCGCGGTACACTTCTCGCAGCAATTGACATTAAGCTCTGCAACCATTTAGTCTTTACCGTGGAGGCGATAGAGGCATTAGAGGCAGCTAAATCTACTTGTAATTGGTAAGAGAAAGTAGAAAGGATATGATTAGAGGGTGATACATCATTGGTGATTGCAGACAATTTCAAAGCTGTTAGTAAGGAGCGAGCAGAAGTCCCTTTATAGACATTTATGATATTTTTTTTGTGTTTTTAAGATGTTTAGGGTTGCACATATTTATAAGGCTGCTAATAGAGCGACTAACTTTATATCTTACCTTTCTTATCTTGATGATGTGTGGGAAGACGGCATGCCCCTCCCACTTGATTTTTATACGATTCTCGATGAAGAGAGTACCTTTCGTATTTGATTTACTTTTATAGTAGAATAGGCTACGGCCGATTGTCAAAAATATGTAGGTATTAAATGTATAAATTGTTAAACTTTAGCTGATTTTTAATTAGTGCATGAATTTAAGTTTTTATACATCACAATTTCTTTAGATCTTGCAATGCTGTGCATGCACATGTGAAATAATAACTCTATACATAGAGCTGTTATCGATCCGATTTCGAAACGAGCCAATACCGGTTCGAAATTGGATCGATCACATTTCAATCGACTCGACATTGAGCCGGCTCGAGTCGATTCCAATTGACTTTGAGCCGATTTTGATTTATTTTTGAGCCGGCTCAAAAATAAATTCGAGCCAGGTAAGCTCGACTCGATCCGGCTCAATTTATAATATATATATATATATTATAACATATATTATGTAAATGTATTATAATATAAAATATATTTTAATTTGAGCTGATTTCAAGCTGGATCGAGCCGAGCCTACCCCGGCTCAAAATCGGCTTGAAATCATTACCGAGCCAAATTTTTGGTTCGTTAGTCGTCTCGTTTAGATCGACTCGATTTCGTTTCGATCTAAAATCGATTAAATTTTCGATCTATTTTTGATATTCATATTAACACTCTTATCTATACACTGTGTTTCGGTATCAATCCCATATTAAGTAGAATAAAGTTTTTTTGTTATTTCTGGTGGAGAGAAATTGAAAAGGTATTCAGCTAGCTTTAAAACTCACAAGTTTTAACCATAGACATAGAACTAATATTGACCTCAAGAAAACTTTCAAATAGCAATTATGTTATGGTAATACTATGTAATATTATTTGAAAAATTGAATTATTTTTTTTATGATAATATTGTAAAAAATTATACAAAATTTAAACTAAAATGATATTTAAATTAGATAACATTTGAATATCACTCTAACATAATAATGAAAAGATATAAGGTATAAAATTAATAAAATTTAAAATAATAAAAATAAGTAGCTGAACTAAATAAAAATAATTTATAGATAACAACAACAACAACAACAACAACAACCAAGGCTTAATTCCACTAGGTGGGGTCGGCTATATGAATCATTTGTTTTTATTGCGTCTTATCAGTTACCAAATTCTTATCTAAGTCTAAGTAACTAAGATCACTCCTTATAATTTCTTGTCATGTCTTCTTTGGTCTCCCTCTTTCTCTTTGTACATAGCCAAAATTCAATAACTCAATTTTTCTAACTGGAGATTTAATCGGCCTACGATTTAGATGTCCAAATCATCTAAACCAACTTTCTCTAAGTTTATCCTCAATTGGTACAACACCAACTTTCTTTCGGATATACTCATTTCTCATTCTATCATTTCATGTATATCCACACATCCATCTTAACATCTTCATTTCTGCAATATTTATTTTATTTGTATGTTTCCTCTTTACAGGCCAGCATTCTGCACTATATATCATCGCTGGTCTTACTACAGTTTTATAAAATTTACCTTTGATTTTGGATGAAAATTTTCTATCGCAATTTATAGATAACAAAGATATCTAAATAAAATTAACAAAACATTCCCTAAATATTATCCGCGAAAACAAAAGCAGAGACTTATTTGCTTGTTGCAAGAGAAAGGGTCACTGTACATTTTTTTTACTAAAAGATCTGAAATAAATGAAGCAATTACATCTTATAATCTTTTCTTGATCTAATTAACTGATATTCAATCTCAGCATTTACAGAGACTTTACAGCTTCCCTTGTCCTACCATTTCAGCTTTGGTGTTTTTCGACCTACAAAATCGTCCAATCGCTTAAATCCAATGTTGGCTCAGAACATGAAGCTCGTTTCAGCTTTGGTTGCTTCTTTGAAAACAATGACGTTTTCTTCTCAAAGATCTGGGAGAGCACATTTTGTTTCTCTTCGGATTTCTTCTCCTCCTTTGAAGCCTTCTTACGCAGCAAATTCATGTCTCTCCCGATGAAGTTTAGGTTTATTCTTTTGAAGCGGTTTTTGGGCTCCTCAGTTGGTGTTTGTGTTTCTTCTGGCTGATCAATAATGGTGATGGCTTCTTCTGGATGTGTAGTGATTGTCTCTAACGTCTCGTATACCTTAAAAAGAAGCATTAATGTGATTAAAGAACCTTCAGCAATGTAACTTAACGGAAGATGTTAATTACTTTACTCCAGCAGTCAGTCATCCGGATGCATGAAGACTTGCAATCGATTGATTCAGAATAGTAGAAAACAAAAAACAGTGCAAAGGTGGAATTAAGGCCCTGTTTGGCGCGAGGACCAAAACAAGACCAAAATGATACTAATTTAAAAAACAATAATAATAATAATAATAATAATAATATATAAATATTTTAAATCATTTTACACAAATTCAAATATAAAAAATATTATTTTACTTTATATACTCAACAATTTAAAATAAAAATATCATCTTTATTTGATATTCTAGACCAAAATATTCAAATCGAGTATTTTGATCTAGGATGTGAAATAAAGTTTATATTTTTATTAAAAATTATTGAGTATGTGAAGTAAAATATTATTTTTATATTAAAATTTATGTAGAATAATTAAAATAACTTATTTATTATTATTATTGTTATTTTTTAAACTAGTACTATTTTGGTCCTGTTTTGGTCCTCGCACAAAACATGGCCTTTAGTATATCAAGGATCTGAGAGGAGGCGCAGCGAAAAAAAAGATTTGCTTGGGATTGTGGATAAAAAAAAATGGTAATATCCAACTTTATCAAATGTAGTAGATGTTTTTCAAACTTCTAACCAGTTGACCAAGTTAGAAGATGCAGTACAATGGAAAGGTTAGATGACACGAGAGAAGTGAGAATTGGAGCACATAACACAAATTTTTAGCATGGAAATTCATCGAGGCAAAAAAATCGTCTATTTTGGCATGGGCAACTTGAAGATTCCACTATGCTTACTTTTTTATGAAGTTGAGGTTACATGAGAAGGTCTCGAGAGGAAATATAAGAGAGGGACAATGCGAGATCTTGGTGAAGTTGGGAGAGTAGTGCTTCGCTTTGTCCTATTTAGTAGGTGGAAGAGTTATAGCTTTCGTAACCTCCTTGATATATAGTCAAGTCATTTGTTAACATTTTTCTAATCTCACTGCATGGTCATTTCAACATTCCTAGTCATGCAACAATCAAGCTCACTGAAACACAAGAAAGAAAAATGATGGTAAGGTATAAAACATACCTTGCAAATATCACCAATATTCTCACTTGAAATGCTAATTTGACTAGTGGCAACAACCCACTCTTTACATTCACAGTAGAGTTTCGACAGGCTGCTCTCGGCGGAAATGGAAGTTTCTGCTATTGCAACGGCTGAGCAGAGCTGCAAGTTTTGTTAAAATCGAGATAGGTGGTATTAGCGGGAGAGAAAAAAGCTAATAAAATGGATTCACCCAATTTAAACTTCTGGTTGTAGTCCTGATTTCAACAATGAAATTCATCGGAAAAAATATATATTCCACTACAGTCAAATTGCAAATGTCAATGTTTGCAGGTTTAATAATACAAAACTGCGTCATTAGTAATGAAAAACAAAAAGCTATGGAAACATGAATATGATCACTTTGAAGAAGGTCTCTCCTAAAAATGGCAGATTAATATTCTAAGTTGAAGTTAACATTCCAGTTTCCTATAGCAGCTTTGTTCATGAACAAAGCTTTGGCACATAGCACATATGCTAGTTAGAGTCATCAAGAACAATTAACCACCCAATAAAGATTAATATTCTTAATTCATCGTTATCAATAGCATTATCCTAACTATTTGTAGTGTGTTTTAGAAGCTTTCCTTCACCATATTGTATAAATTCTATCCAACTAATTGCTGGCATGATTATTTTGTTTACGTATTCTTTACACAAGGCAACTTGAATTATGTAAAAATAAATGCATGATCGCACAGGTAATTAATCTACACAAATTAAGGATCATGAAGGTCTAGACATAACTACCATCAAAAGGATTATGAATTACTCATTTTAACCTCAAATCTTTAGCTTAGACCCTCCCAACCCCAACCTAAGAGACCCACTTTCCAATTTACATTTTCTTAGAATTTGGTTTGTTGCGTTCTTGCATTTGAGAATGATAGCCATACTATATCGAGGACAGGGAGTAGAATGAATAATTTAAGAAAAAATTAAGGATATTCATGTAAATTTCCTAATGGGGAACCGGATCAAATGACTACAAGTGGAGAGAACAGAGAGTAGCTCAAACTTCCAAGTGGGCCTTCTAAATGAGAATTGAATCGAACTATGGATTGATCCAGTTATATAACTCAAACAAAGTGCTTACAAAAATTTGATGAGCATATGCTGCTGACCAGGAACCAATTATTGACTCCGCTGTAATGAGTTTTATCGTAAAAAAATACGCAGATCAAAGAATCAATAAAAAAGGAGCATATTAAATGAATAATCAAGAATCTACAGCTCAAGTTACTAACCATGAGCATTGTCACAGCTAAATCCAGGATGTCCGTGCACTCTTTCCCCGGTATACAGGTAAATTTCTATATCTGATGTAATAATAGACTCCAAAGAGAGATATGGAACAGATTGATTCAGACATATTACTTCAACAAGAAAGATACAACACAAACGTCACAAAAAACATGACATTGCTGAAGAAATTCAAGAAATCTGAAGTTTTAAAGCAGCTTTTCTTATCATTAACCGGGATTCCCTATGACTTAAACATTAGGATGATAGGGAAATGACATTTGTTTGACAATAAGACTAATTTGATCGTATCATGAAATTTATGATCTCTTGATATATGTGTATGATGGGGAGTAAAGTTTCTATGTTAAAAATTATGTAGAAGGTGAATAAAGTTGATTAATATATTGAAAATGATATAAGATGTAAAATATAATGAAATTCATCTGTATGATATAAAAATTAATTTAATATAATTTTTTAAATTGTTATAGTGAATGAATAATTTTGGCCATTGGCATGACTAAAATGGTATAACGATCAAATAGGTCCAATTCTACCTTATGGCCGTAAAGTTGAGCAATTCTCCTTGTTTTAATGTTCTATATGGGATTCCAATTGGCAGAAAGCAGGAGCATCAAAGGAATTTCAATTGAGGATTGTTCAAAGAATGAGAATAATTTTTAAAAGAAAAAAGAGAGACAGACTTCATAGCCGAAAGTTCATTATTATAATCACATTTATTCAGATCACATAAATTTTCACTTTAACTGAAAAAAGAAACACAGTTACCACTCCGCAGATAAGAAACAGGGGAACACATGCAACCAGACAATTAATTTTCACTTAGTTGCCAGCCTTTGTTTCTAGGTGAAATAGAATCAACTAAAGCTTCCACCATAATTTATCCTCACATGAGAAGTTTAAAAGAAAAGCTCTATACCAATGAGAAAATAAGCTGCTCAAAAAGCTTGGATGGTTGTATGTCCTCCAAGGTGGTCAATATGCTTTCACTGCATTATCATACAATTTGAAAATAGTTAGGGCTCGCGTTCAGAAAGACAATTAGTGCTTAATACTACAAATTACAGATGAAAGAATATAAATCCTGTTACACTGCCAAATCCTCGTCAAAAATTGGCGTTTGTTTAACAGCAGGCAATGCTTTGGCAGATTCCCATAGCTCTTGCCACAAATTGCCTACAATTCATAAACAACAGTCCTTTTATCAAAAAACAATGAAAGAGAGAAGTTGATCGGTTTTAAGACCTGCAGATAGTTGAGATCAAAAAGCATCAACAACCAGCTAATAAGAAGGAAGACGAAAAACAAATACTATGAATAAGGGTGTTAATATGGATCGAAGATCGAAAATCAATCGAAAATTGAATCAATTTTAGATCGAATCGCAAATCGAGTCGATCTAAATGAGCCGACTAACGAGCCAAAAGTTCGGCTCGGTAATAATTTCGAGCCGATTTTGAGCCGGGTAGGCTCGGCTCGATCCAGCTCAAATTAAAATACATTTTATATTATAATATGTATATAATATATATTAAATATAATATATATTATATATAATATATATATATATATATTATAAACCGAGTCAATCTCGAGTCGGATCGAGTCGAGCTTACCCGGCTTGAGATCGGCTCAAAGAAAATTGAGATTCGATTCATTTTCGAGCCGGCTCGAAGTCGATCGAAATGTAATCAATCCGATTTCAAGCCGGTATTGGCTCGGCTTGAAATCGAATCGGTAACAGCCCTAACTATGAAAGAAATTCTTATGAAACACATTTTAATCGAACTATGTTCTACAAGCAGGCAAACAAACATAAATTATCTTCCAAAAGGTAGAGTGAGAAGAGTTTTTTATTGAAAACAATTTTCTATTCATATAACAAAGAAGGGAAATCTTACATAATATAACTTTACCATTGCTGATATCCAAACAACTAAATAGGAGAACTTGGAAAAGCACTGAATGCATACAAGCACAAGAAAGAAAGAAAGAAAGGACTTTTCCTTGATGACCATTAAGTGGGTTCACTCATCCATTATCATGATAAGCTAGTTTCAACCAACATTTAACCTAGAATTAGTAACACAGCAAGCTATCTTTAGTTTGAAGAAGACAATGGATCGCAAGAAGATGACAAGCAGAAGAACAACAAATGCAGTAGGACGGAAAGCTAGAAGTAACTGGGTCTGTGTATGTAGGATGCCTGGAACATGATGAGAAAAAAAGAAAGTGAGAGAGGCATGTTATTGAGCTCTGTGGGGAAGAAAGAATCAGTTTAAGTTAAAGGAAGAGGGAGATGACCAGAAAGAACAGTAAATTAATGGATTGCAAACAGTGCTCCTAAAATGAAAAATAATGACACAAAACACATAAGGAAACATGTTGTTGGAGTAAAGATATTTCAAGGGGGTTTCTTTCAAGGCTGAGATTTCAAATTCCACATGAGAAGAAAGAAAAAGATAACAGATGGTGCCATAAGTTCATATTTATGAAAAGTGGAAGAGGAATAAGCAGGACTTTGTCGTCCCATCAAGAAGAAGAAAAGATGAAAGAGTAAGATGTATTGTTAGCAAAGTTGAACATGCTAGCTTAGCCCTACTGTTTGAAGCTCGTTCCTTGTATGCAACTAACCATTTAAGAAGAGTTCTGATCTAGTTCATCAGCAATGCTGCAGGCCTTTTTCATGGTACATTCCAGATCAGTGGTGCAATGGAAATAACTATAGTAATTTTATACCTAAAAGAGAGCATAAAATGCACAATTTTTTGACATAAAACATTAAATTAATGATATATCTACAGAGCTATTAATCTACCTTTTTGATCGGATGCAGACTATAATAACAAGAACAAAAAAAAGCAATTAACTTCATAAACATAACCTAAAATAAAACATGTTCAAGACAGTGGCCACAATACATGTTCAGGATCCTGTACAAGAACATAAGATTAAGGTCGTTTACATAAAGAACACATACCATATTGGTGAATAAAAACTTGTATATAGAAGAAGCGAAAGTAAAACCTTCTTTCTGCATTCTTTTGCTTAGTTTGCCTCTTCTAGATGAGCCTTCTCCATCAGTAGAATCATAAAACTCACAAGTTGATTCCATATCTGTCCAGTCCGGGGGAGAGTGCCACCTTATAAAGTCTTCTAAAACACAACCGGGATTTGCAGCCTAAAGGGTATTGCGTAATATTAATGATGTAAGAAACAACATCTGAATCAAGTGAATAGGTCAGTATCCAGTGTTGAGATAACAGTATGAGGATTATAGCATTGCCTTTTGTTGACTTAAGACTTGCCTTGAAAGCTTGCATGTCAGAGAGGAGTTGAGAACACCCAGCACCAAAACTGCAAGTTGAAGTTTCAATGAATCACTAAAATAATACACTTCTAGAAAGGAGTACCCACAAATGAAAGTTCACGTAACATACTGTTTGAAGTCCTAGACTTAAATGTTCATACCAGAAATCAATGACCATGGATCTCAATGTATTTCAGCATAATGGCTGACCAGGCTTGTTCTTTTGGGATAATAATTTGTCAGTTGATGCCATATTGACAAGCAAAAACTGAATGATAGGGATTTTTAATGGAGGGAAGATAATATTTCAGGTGCATTACACGTTTATTCCTAGGGCCCACCACCAGTGAAGTGGATGTTCAAATTAGAACATCTGAAATTAAATTTCACAGTAATTCATAACATTAACAATTATGATAAGATGTTTCCATTTCTCTGTAAATGTATACACAACATAAGCAGTAGACAACAAACCATCAGCGAAGGCCTTCATTGCAACATGGATTCCCCTCTATGAAGCATGGACACTTCAAGAACCACGCCGTGTCCGTGTCGGACACACGGACACTTGGGGACACGCGAGGACACACGAGGACACCGTATCGGACACGCCACGTGGCGTGTCCTAATAAAATAATATTAAAAAACTTTAAGAATACTTCTTGAACACGCGAGGACACTTTGGGACACGTTAAGACACTTCTGAGATACAGGACACTTTTAAGATACATAAGATAGAATTGGATATATTTAATATTAATGTTAAATTTATTTATTAATATTATATATTTTTAATAAAATTTATGGATATATCTATCTCATTTTTTTTATTATCGTTAAAATTTTATTTAATAAAACTAAAAATTTATCCTTATTATTGTTAAAATTTTGCCTAATATAAGTTAAAATTTTACCTAATATAAGTCAAAATTTTAAGTTAACCAAGTTAAATCAAATTTATTCCTCTTTTGTTGCCCTTAAGCCTTACGAAAATGAACCAATCACAAAAAGTTTAGAACTCTGGCTTCACCTTTATTTTTTTTTTATCAACACCGAGTGCTCTTACTTTCTCTTATTATTGTGCTCACTGAGATTGTCCTAATAAGTAAAATTATATTTTCTCTTATTTAAGTATAAATTTTTAATTTTATAATTATATTTGACGTGTCATGCCGTGTCCGTGTCCTATATTTTAGAAAATCGTCGTGTCGCCGTGTCGTGTTGTGTCCCGTATCCCCGTGTCGTGTCCGTGCTTTATAGATTTCCCCTGCAGTCTCGGAATAACTTGAATAAAGATTTTCAGATACACAAATAGAATCAACTACTAAAACAAACAAAAGGCAATAGATAACAAGGATGTATGACACTGCTGAATTCAAATCTAGAACTATGTTCAGAAAGTAACATTGATCATAGCCAGCAATAAAGTCACCTGCCAGTACGTAACACAAGCTCCTCAGTTTCTTTGATAAGCTCTTCAGTGAGGATGGGGCCCTCCTGCATAATGAGAATGCAAGATTAAGGACAGACAAATAAAACGAAATTATAACTTGGAGCATCTTTCAACCACACTAGCACCTGTGTAACAGGAGAATATATGGGTTCACCAGTTTCTAACATTAAGTTGTCAGAAATGTGATCAACACCAAGCCTAAGAACAAAATCTCCAGAACTGAGTCTAGCATATCTCATGCAAACTGAATTGTTTGTGTAGTCAACTGAATCATAAATTTCCAAGCTTGCTTCTCTTATTACAGAATCCAACGACTCAACAGCAGCATTCCTTCGCTGTTTCCTGGCAATACAACAATTAATCACCTGCAGTTGCTGATGCAGAAGGCAAGAATCTAAGTCAGGGTTCGCATCCAGTGGCATCCATGGTACTGGTAATCCCTCATACCACAATTTCCTCAGCTGTATGCATAAGAAATTATGTTCATGAATACAACGATCAGAAGGGGCAATAGAGTAAATAATACTCTAGTACATAGGGCGGAAAGCTGGAACTAGGCAAACTTGATCAAAAAAGAGCATATTGAATAGGTGATACTAGCACAACCTACTCATCTAAAAACAACAAATTGAGCCTCCAAACAACAAATGCATGGTCACTTAGGTGGTTAAGAGGCATTATGTCTATAGAATCAGTTTAGATGAGATGGATACAGTGAGATGTGTGAGTGGTCATAGATAGAGGGTTGGTGTGGCACCCATTGAGATAATATGAGGTAAGAGTGTTTAGAGTGTCTTAACCTTGTCCATCTTCAACCTATAGAAGGCCTGTGCATACATGTGAGGGGATTTGAGTCACAATGTTTAAACAAGGAAGGGTAGACCATAAACGACTTAGATTAGATACGTAAAAAGTAACCTTAAATCACTTGCACTTATACAGAGTGTTACTTTACGTAGAGATGACTGGCAGAGAAATCCATGTAGCCCACCCCAAGCAATTTATGGCAAAGGTTTGGTTGTTGTAATAAATATCAACATCATCATTGTTACTGTCAAGTGTCAACTATTTAGGTCAGTTTTACAAGTCTGTCTTCACAAATCTTTCCTACTATAAGTTGTCATAATTTTAGCCTAGAGGAATCTTTCTGTAAACTCATTAATACTAAAGAAAAAAGAAAACATTGCATTGTAAGAAAATGAGACTAGATCAAATGAAAACGCAGCCCATAAAACAAAATCATTTACTTTCAGATGAATAAAATAAAATAGACTTACTTCACCAACAACAGAAGTCCAAAAGGATGCTATTTTATGTAGGGATTTGAAGCTTCCAACAACTTCCGAGAGTCTGACAGTGAAGCTCTCAGGTGGAGCACCTCTGATGTCCTTGGGCATTGATGCCTTGGGAAGGCATGCTGGTTCGGATCCAATTTTCCTTTGAGTATACATATTTTCTGTGAATATCTTGCATACATTACAATGTAAATAAAGAATCATCAAGGGAAACTGCAGAAATATAAGAAGTGTGAACTGCCTCCAGAATTAAGTCTTATAATACAGACGTACCCAAATCAAATAAAAACTGCAACATGGAAAGAACTTCATCATCATTACTAAAATCAGAAAAAGACTTGTCCTCCTTTTCACGGAGAACTAAGGACTTAACAACAGAGAAGCTCAAACTAGATTTGTCCTTATTTGGCAATGGATCCTCAACTGATGTCAAAAGATCTTTTATGGATCTAAAATTCTTCACACTCCTGAAGCAAAAGAGCAGAGCCATAATTACACAATTGAGTATAGTCCAAGTACAGTTATCTGTTTGACCATGAGGGTTGATGGAGAAGAAAAGTAGG
This sequence comes from Apostasia shenzhenica, assembly GCA_002786265.1. Lineage (NCBI taxonomy): Eukaryota > Viridiplantae > Streptophyta > Magnoliopsida > Asparagales > Orchidaceae > Apostasia > Apostasia shenzhenica. Next base: position 386,144 of record KZ451956.1, read on the forward strand.
AAACACAAAGAAAAAACTTACTCATAGGCTGCTGTCAGCTGCTTTATAATGGAGGATGGTGGAATGGTTAAATCGTTAGAGAAATTATTGCCATTTTGCACTGCTGTAGAGAGTGCTTCTGAATCCTATATTGTCAGAAAAGCAATACTTCAGTAAACATTCTGCATTGAACGGAACATCAATAATTACACAAACGATATGGCAGAGCTCCATAAGCCCAATCAAGGACAAGTTGTGGTTCTTGAGGCCACGTTAAATTTAAAACAATATGCTAAATAAAATAAAGCACTTTTCTTAGAATATGACTCAAAATACATGTCTCAATCTTCCATGTCGGTGAATATTCTGATATAAATCTTTGAGTGACCACTAGCACAGCCAAACATATCACACGTTGGTGAACATCATAATATTAGCATAACAAAAATTCTCAATATAACTTTTCATAAGCAGTCACAGCCACAAAGTGCCCATATTTTGATACAAGTGGTGGGTAGAGAACAAAGGGAAAAAAAATCTGTTGATATGCCATATTTTTATCCCTTACTGAAGTTCTAATGATAAAATACAGGAAACTGTTGAGCCAGCAAATACCCTAAAAGTACAGAACTACAGAAGTTTATATAGAGTATCATAATTTCACATGTCATTCGTCAGGCAATAAACAATCTCCTTGTCCCTTTTACAAAGGAATGCAGTATTTAGTGAACAAGGTGAGCAGTGTTATGCTCATTCAACCAACACTTGTTCTATAATCAATGCAAGGATGAGTACTATAACAATTATTTTACATCTTTCGTTTAGCATACCAACCAATATGCAGTTGAAAACCAACTAAACAATTCCACGATGAACCATAAGGTCCATAACATGGAACTTTCTTCACCATAACGGTGGAACTAGTGCACATATCCCTGATCAATGTCATAAAAGTGCAGATGAAGTTTGCCTGTAGCCCTGATGAGTTCCATCAACAAATTCAAAGATCATAAGAAATCCTTATGGATATAACATTAGCATCAGTTGAACCCATTAAGTTCCTTTAATTATGGTATGACATTGTGCAACTATGAAGACGTAGATTAAATTGTTAATTTTCATGCAGTTTATGTCCCAGCCAGGACATACAAGACTGTTTAGCTCCGTCTTCAATTCTACTATCATTCATCACTTGACCGTTAGCAACCTCGCATACCCAATCATCAAAAGGAGTACCTTATACGTTCTCAGAGTCCAGCTAGGAGCATTTAGGACCAAACGAAATACAATTTCAGCGATAATTTCATCAATTCAACTTCGTATTTGCTCAAAACCATTAAGATTACTTTCAAACCACTAAGATAAAGCCTTTTTATCATCGGGAATTCAGGTGTATGTATGACTAGAAATGTTAAATTAACAATTAATCTGAAATAACGACTGTAGATGTGATGCGAACTCCACTAAATACGACATCTGTAAGTTCAACTAATTTTTACAATACAATCCGAACTTCACATTGAGAATTCAAATATGTTAACCTCCAGCTTTGTCCCGCAGGAGCAATCAGCCGCAGAGGACACCCGATCCTCCATTTTCCGCAATTCCCTCTTCGCCTGACCGTCTCCATCTGCACCAATAAACAGCATCAGGAACTATTCCCAACTCGATTTCCGGAAAAGAGAAAACGAACTCTCACCGCGATCGTTCTTCATGTCGGCCTTGATGTCGGTGAGGACCTTCTCTGCCCTTGCCGCGGCAGAATGGAGCGCGGTCTTGGCCCTCGAGACCAAGGAGAGGCTCGAGGAGGAAGCGCCGCCGCTGGCCGTGGCGGAGGGTTCCATCTGATCGGAGCGGCAGGGGTTGTCGAATGGATGGATGTGCATCTTCTTCTCGACTATGCTTCACATGTGGGACGGAAGGAAGCAGAGTAGAAAGCAACGGGAGCAGAGCGGCCTCCGACGAAGAACGGAAAATTAGGTTAATAAATTTAAAAATAATTAGAAAATTAATGAGTTCTTTTTTTTAAGGTAAAATTAATGACTTCTTCGATCTGTCAAATAAAATGAGAATAAAATAAACATTTTTAGAAAATAAAATGAGAATAAAATATTGGGTCAATAAATTTAATTAATTGATTTTTGATTAAATATTAGAGTCAACGGGGACTTAAAAAATGGGTAATTGTACCTAGTAAAATTGTACAACTATATTTCATTATTTTTTTAGTGTTGACTTTGTCAGAGATGGTATGTTTGAAGTTAAATAAGTGATTAGAATATCAAAATTGAAGAATAACGTAGAGGCTCCACCCATCACAGATATCACCTCATATATAGAACAATCTTGAGGACCGACATATCAACATTGTTGCCTCAAAAAGTCTCTGCAAGGATAAGAGTGATTGTCGGTTGATGTGTATACGGTTGATTTAAAATCACTTGGACAAAGAGCGGCTTCTGGTAAGCCTTTTATGTAGAGATGTATAGGGATAAACAATTTCATATGAAAAGAGAAGAGGAGTTCCTAAGTTGTATAAGTAAATAACGTAATATCAAATGGTAAAATTGCTTTTTGTGGTAAAATTGTGAGCCTAATGATGAGAATCTCTATAGTTTATTGTGTCTGAGTTGAAGTAATATTGGGATAGACAACTCCCCTGAGAAGCACTCAAGTCACGCAGTTTCTTAAGCCAAAGTAAATAATACATTTACATTTAAATAATAAAATGTTACATCGACATTCCGATGCAAGGCTCGACATCTAAAGCCTTGAAATCTTAAGAACAAAAGGTCGAGATAGAGATACAAGATTGGAGAGATTAGTCTTGACGTTAAGATCAATGCGAGTCGAAAGACTAAAGCCTCAATGCTCACGACAATTTATACTTAAAAGGAACCTACCTAAGTGCTTGAGGTCTGACAGAATTAGAAGGAAAACCTTACTAATATTTACATCAATGTAACAACTCAACTTCTCGGAGAAGAAGTCTTGACATCAGAGACAACTTGAGTTTAGAAAAACAAAAGAATTGATGACTTATTGAGAGATATAAAAGCCTAGAGAGCTCGATAAGGAAGAAATAAGACTTTAATTTATCTTAGAATGTATAATTACTATTTGAGTTACTTATTGAAATATCACTATAATTACTATTTGAGTTATTTCTGACAAATACTCATGCCCACTTTCTATTTAGAGAGAGAGATTACTCTTTAATTTAACTAATTTTTGATTAGATATAGATATTAATTAAAACATTTTTTTTATAAATTTGATAAAATATAATGTACTATTATTAGCTTTAATTCTCACACGATCAAAAATACTTAAGGGTGCATTTGGTTCGATGTAATCTTAATATTATATTATATTATGTAGATGTTAAGATATCTAAATGCCATTTTTTGATTCAAAATTATAAAATATTTAAAAAGTTATTTAAAAATTCCATCAAATTAAATAATTATTTTATCTAAATAATACGGTATAATATAAATATAATATTGAATCAAACACGCTCTAAATAAATTAAATTTAAGCTTCCTGTAGTTCTCCTTTTTAAAATAATTTTCTAATAATTTACCAACTAAAAAAGTTTTGTATACGAATATATTTAGGCTTAAATAAGAATCTAAGAAAACCCTTTTGCAATACTATTAATTTTATCTGTAGATTACAATTTAGAATTAAATTCATCCAAAAAAAAGAAAAACAATACCTAGATTACTAGCATCTAAAAAATCTAATAAAATAATAGCATTAAGAATCATGTAAAATAATGTCAAGTATTTATTGAAAAAATACCAGGTATCATAAATTTATAATTGATACATCAAGATTCATATTACCAAGAACTAAGTAAAACATACAACACTATGATCAATTACAATAGAGTAATTCGTGCTAGAAAACAATTACCGTGGCTAGCATATAACAAATCATATATATAAAATTCACTATTATTAATAGCGAATTTATCTCAGATTCTCAACACATATTTTAGGTGATTATCATTATGTTTGCATTCTACTTGATTTAAATATAATTCATTTGAAAAAAAAAAAATTCAAGTCATAAACAAATCAGTATCTATATAATGATGCATATTTAAATTTTCTTGACGTATATTTAAATGCTTTGAGTACAACAACAACGACGTCGCTTTAATTCCACTAAGGTGATGTCAGCTATATAAATCCTTTGTTTCCATTGTATTCTATCAATTAACAAATTCTTATTTAGGTTTAAGTGAGTAAGATCACTACTCATAATTTCTTATTATATTTTCTTTAGCTTCCCTCTTCCTCTTAGTACATGGGCAAAATTTAATGACTCGATTTCCTAACTGGAGCTTCAATCGACCTACTATTTGTAACACATCTATTGTTTGCTACATTGATGTAATTCAATTGAAAATTGATATTTAGCAAACTATTAGGAACATTTGATTATGTTTTAGTATAATATCTACAATTAAATATCTTTTTATCAGTATATAGATTAATTTTAAGTGAATATGCTCTTTTAGGAACTGATTTATGACATATCAATGAATTTGAGTTGAATAGTGATGTTTTTACAGCTATTCATTGTATTATGTTGAATTCAAGTGGAGTACAAGTATTTAGAGTATGATTCATTGCATAATAAGTTATTTTAACTAAATAAAAGCAATTGTGTGTGTATTCAATTAGTTTCTATTGTATATGAAGAGAATATATGTAATTTGACTTTAATCTTGTCTATATAAAGGTTTTTAACATTATACTCTGATTACACATCTAATGTTTGCTACATTGATATAATTCAATCTAAAATTAATTTTTGATGATTTATTAGAGACATTTGATTGCATTTTAATGTAATATCTACAATTAAATATTTTTTTATCAGTATATTGACTAATTTTAAGTGAATATGCTCTTTTAGAAAATTGATTTATGACATATCAAAGAATTTGAGTTGAATAGTGATGTTTTTACAGCTATTTATTGCATTACATTAAATTCAAGTGTAGTACAAGCATTCAGAGTACGATTCATTGCATAATAAGTTATTTTAACTAAATACAAGCAATTATGTGATTATTCAATTATTGTTTATTGTATTTGAACAGAATATAAGAAATTTAACTTTAATCATGTCTATATGAAAGTTTTTTAACATTATACTCTGATTACACACCATGTTTGCCACATTAATGAAATTTAATTGAAAAATGATATTTGAAGATTTAATAGGGACATTTGAGTGCATTTTAATATAATACCTACAATTAAAAATCTTTTTGTCAGTATATCGATCAATTTTAAGCAAATATGCTCTTTTTGGAACTAATTTATGACATTTCAATGAATTTAAGTTGAATAGTGATATTTTTGCTTCTATTCATTGCATTTTGTTGAATTCAAGTGAAGTACAAGCATTTAGAGTATGATTCATTG
>KZ451956.1:429417-451392 GCA_002786265.1 Apostasia shenzhenica
GTATTTCTGTAATTTTTCTTAGCCTTAATTTAAGGAGGTGGCTATGGATATTTAATGGGTTATTAGATTCATTGGATTTGAATTTTAAATAATCAGATTTAATTAAATTAAATATTAATTTTAGCCATTTTAAATTTTTGAATCACAAAATAAATATTTAATATTTCATATATTTAATTTTAAATGATTAATTTCTCATGAATAATATTAATTCCTCATAATAAATTTAATTAATCAAAAATCTAAATTTAAATTTACCGTGATGCATGTTACAAAAACCGTAAGGCTAATGATAGAAAACTCCGCAGTTAAGCGTACTTGGGCTGAAGTAGTACTAGAATAGGTGACCTCCTGGGAAGTGCTCAAGTCACGTAATTTTTCTAAAATCATAGCGAACAATACCTCTATATTGAGATCACAAGATGTTACATTTTTACCAAATCTCTCTTAGAAAATAACTCTACGACTCTAAGGAGGGAATTAGGTATGTGCAATATAGGAAACTTAGAAATAGTTTACTCACTAGTAATGATATCTCTATCATTTGTTATGCATATGACTTAATGTTATGTGTGTGCATATTAATATATGTAGCTTTTAATGGTTAACTCACTCCGATAAATATTATTTTCTCCTAAGATATCATTTGTATTAATTCTTGCAAATCATTTGAAAATTTTTTTATTTATACTTGCATTCAAAGTTATTTGAGCGGCATACATACTTATAATATTAATAATTATCTTATTAATTATAATTTTTAAAGTTATAATTTTATCTTTATGTTTCTCAGCTTTCACTAATGATTTTTTAAATTTTTGTTCAAAAAATTTCTAGTTTTGTTCTTACCAGAATATCAAAACTTAAGCTATCAATTTCTTTAATTTTCTCTCATACCTATTTTATTTTTTGAAGAAATAAATTATTAATCTTTTTATAAACTATAATTTTTATCAATTCCATTAACTTGCCTCTAAGAATACTGATATTTTAAATTTCTAGTCAAATACTATTCGCTTGCATTGTTGTATCTTAAATAGGCTTCTTTATCCTCATCTATCTATGAAGCGGGAACTTTTGCTTACTTATCACTGCATTTGAGCGTCGATGTAACTGCTTTTGTACATTTCTTAATGTATTCAAGCAATGCAATACATTTTTTTTTCAGAAAATGCTCTAGCTTTAGTGTAATTTTTTAAAGTATTTATATCATGTTTGATTTAATAAGTTTTATACTAGCTATCAACTACTAACATAATCCTCCGTATTTCTCATCTGGGCTTAGGACCCAGCAACGTAGTATTTTATTTAGCATTAAATAAAACTCTAAAATACTTCTCATCCAAATATTAACGCTGCAAACAAACACAATAGCATATGCATTATTGTGATTCTTTTGAAATGCTACCAAGAGTGGTTGTATTAATTTGATCAATATGGGGTAGATCGGACAATAATGATAAAAAAAATGGATTAGAGTTTTTAGGGCTTTGCACTTTGACATACACTTTATGAATATTTTGTTTTTGTTGAATTTAAATTCTTATTTCTACTTTTTTTTTTGATAGAGAGTTCTTACCTCTAAGGTTAAATTTAATAAAATTAAAATTAAATTTAAATAAAGATATTTTTTATTAAAAAAATATAAATAATGTAAAATAAAGTTAGTTATTATGTTGAGATATGTGAGAGATGTGATATAAAGTTAGTTATTATGTTGAGACATGTAAGAAACATGATATAAGTTAGTTATTATTTTAGTAATGTGTGTAGGATGTGAAATAAAGTTAATTTTTAATATTAAATTTTATGTGTGATGTGATATGCCTGATTAAAATTAAATTAGGTTAATTTTCAACGGCCCAAACAAAAAGAGCCTAATTGGAAGATTATTCAAGTATTTTCGAGTAAAATCCATAGATTATTTAACAAGAAAGAATAGAGTTTGGCCTCGTGAAGGTGGGCCGTCACCCATGATGAAGATGGGCCAAAGGAGGAAGGCCGTTAGAGGTCCAATAGCCAAAAATGGAAAGAGACGCCAGTGGAGGGGGCACGTGATCATCTCCGCGAGCCTTTGCAGGGCCGAGCCCGCGCCTTTCTTCCCAAATCAATAGCCGCGCTCGCTTCTTCTTCCCCGTGTTTCTCCCGATGTTTCTGTAGAAAAGCTGGCGATCTCTTCGCTTATCGGAGATTTCGCGATCTTCTAGGGTTTCTCTTCAGCGGTTCACTCATCGGGAATGCTTCTCGCGCAAGCCCGAGGGGCCTTCTCGCGCAAGCCTGGGGACCAACGGAACATGAGATATTGGTATCCGCTGGACTTGACGCTGTTGTCTTTCTCAGGATGCTTGTTTCTAGGTATCTTCGCGTTTTTCACTCTTCATTAAACGTGATTTAAAATCAATTTGGGAGTTCGATTTGGACATAGGACTTTAGCGCATTTTCTGTTATATGATTATACGTCATTCTGGCTTGGAAATTTAATTTATTTAACCGCTTAGTCTACTAATTATACATATAACTTTGACCTTGCAGCATTCGTGTTTTCTCCATCGCTTTCCTGGTGTGCGTTTTTGGAGTCCTGCTACTTAACTACTACGGACAAGAAATGACTCATAACCGAATTCCTTGTGAGATTTCTTCCTTTCTTGATCACGTCCAGCCCAAACACATATTTGCCACCTTTCAAGTTTTGTTAGATGTGAAAAAAATAGGCGGAAATAGAAAGAAAGATAGAAAAACAATATTTATTTCAATTATTATCCTCAGAGCCCAGAGGGCATTACATATGCTAGATTAGCAAGAATTTTATGTATGGCATTGTCGAAGCTTGTTTTCTTGCATTATTACTTAGTTATAGTGACTATTAGCAGCCATAACTCCTTGGCACTTCTATCTCGTTCTGAAGCAGTGGCTTCCAAGGTTCTTTCCAGCATGTGAACTCTTTTTTTTTTATGAAGATAACCTTCTAAGATTGTAGTGATTGGAAGCTTTGTAGATATTGTCTAAGAAAAAGTTAAATAGCAAAGAAACAACCAAAACACTATGGTCTTGTCTTTAAATTTATTCTAGCGTTCTTGTGCTGATAGGGTTGAAAACTTGTGCTAGATCATGGTCAATATTGGTTCTAAATCAAAATGCCAGGCATCATACCTATCAACAACAAAATTTTATCAGTATTTAGCTTTAACAGGTAAAGGAAGTTGGCATGCATTGTCTTTAACATTTGTCTTGAATGAGCCTTCATGGAATTAATATTAGATGATTTTCTCTATGCACTTCATTAACTATGAAGAACAAAACTGGAATTGCATTTCAATACTCTTGAAGCATGTTAGACGTGATACTAATATGATACCACATAGAATTTAAATGTCTAATTGCTTGAGCATTTCCTTGTTACCGTAATATGACACAGTAATCTTAAAACACATAGGATGTTCTTAGAGTTGTATGTATTACACAAATGGTATGTAGGTTAATGGATGCTAGAGCTAGATTTTTTTCCTATTTTTGGTGACACTGTCATGTCATTCTGTTGCAGGTTGTGGGTACATTGCCTTGCACTGTATATTATCTCCTTCTCACCTTGTACTCTTCTTTAGTTTATAAGAAGTAGATGCAAATTCTCAAAGATAAATATATTTTTCTTTATTTTTCTTAGAATGAGAATGGATCATGGAAAATTGTTTTTTGTCTCTAGGAATATAAAAGCATTTCAAAATTGAGAATGGATCATGTTAAATCTTGTCATCCCAAACGTAGCCATTTTACTGTCCTTGTTCGTTCTATACCAAGATCGAGAGACATGCCATTGGATGATGTCATAAAAAGCTTCTTTACAACTAACCACAGAATGAGTTATTTATCGCATCTAAGGGTTTATAGAAGTGGATCATTGGGCAGCATCATGGTATGTAGTTTTCTTGCATAAAGATGATTTTTGAATACTTTTATCTTCTTAGTACATTAAAGTTGCATGCAAACATCCTACACATCTTTTGAATCAACATGCAAATAAATTTTAGTATTCAATTAATTTTGGCTAGTATATGTTTCCATAGTTAAAATGGTGGTGCGAAGGATATGTTCTCTCTCATTTGGCTGTGTTATGTATGTGCTATCACCATTTAGATTGGGTTTAATTGATTAGTTAACAGGCTACCTAGGCACATATCCTTTCTAAAACTATCACTATCTTTGATTGCATGGACATTCTTCCAGATATGTTTTTGGAAAAGTATTCGGATCTATCTCATTTGTTGTTAAGTTGGCAACTTTCCATCCCAAAAATATGCTGATAAGGATGTGTGGCTACATAAGGGGAAATCATTTGTTTTGACTTCAACAAAAGTCCATGGCGTTGTTGGGAGAAACAGCTCCCGTTTTTGAAATAAATACAATCAGTGTGTGAGAACTAAGAACATTATATTGATTCAGGGATTGAGTAAAAGCAGCACAACCATGAATCCTCTGAGAAATAGTTCTTTATGAGGCTGTTGCAACAAATTGGAAGTTTTATATATGATCAATCAACATGCAACTGACTTCTAGGCTTCTTAAGTTTGGTAGCCAAATTAGTCCACTCTTATTATGATACTTTTCGTAATTATTTTTTCATCTTGCTTGTCTAAGCTATTATCATAAGTTTTTAGTTATTATTTGTTTTAATTTTTGGGCGTTCCTATATGAATTTTCCTCTACAATTTTGTTAAAATTTTGTGGATGCGTACGTTTCAAAACATTTGCCTTTTGCAATGTAACATGCATGTATACCTTATATTTAACAATCCTTATATTTAACAATATCTTCTAGTGTATCCTGTTTAGGTGAACTTCTCTGTAATGAGAACAAATATTCAGATTTAATTTTTGAGACGAGAATTACTGTTAAGGGTAAAACTTTTTGTGTCCGAACTATCGTTAGAGTGGAGGGCGTAAACCATGAAATCTTGTTCTTTCGTATCTTTTCACCTCATGGGAATAAGACTGTTTTCATGGTAATGATATCTATTGCATGGTACTGGATAACAATTAAAGCATCGTGTAACTGTTTCTTTTGAAGCAATCTAAATATGTAATTTTCAGACTAATGCAGAGAAGGTGTGTCAGAAGTTTGCTTACCTAAGAGCTACAAGTTTAAAACTTAAAAGCGGACCTGTTATACATAGATGCAGTCTTTGTGGTGGAACTTCTAAATCTTTTGATCTGTACCAAAAGATCTTTGAGCTTGATGATAGAACTCTCAGCAACTCAGATTCAATGAAAACTGAAGAGCTTATCTGTTGTAATGAACTGGATTTCTTTTTTGAGATTATTATGTTATTTTGGAACCATTTAACTCTTACTTTTGGCTTAAAATTTTTCTTCCCATGCCGTTTACCATCCTTGCTATAGATTCTATCTGTACTTTGTGTTCTTATCCGTTTGAACAAGTATGAAATGTTACGGCAAAGGTATAGATTAAACTAGTACAAATTTTATATGGATTCTGTATATATTTTTGTCGACTTTAGGATTAAAATGAAGATCAAATTCTCATAAGTTTTAACTTGAGAAATCTTGGAAAGAATGAGATTGAATGAATGAATGTTGTTCTAGTGCTTTTGAATTTGGAGGGAACCCTCTGGCTAATGTGAAGAAGTCATCAACTTTGTTGACCATTTCCCACTCTTATTTTTCTTGGGATAAAGTTTTTTAATGCCATAGCCAAAACGATTGATGTACTAGCATTTTACAGCAATAACAGTAGATATATGTCTGTGTTTTGAGGTCACATAACTCTGATTAGGTACTCCTAGAATTGTTTTGCTCCAGTATGCTCACTCCTTCCATAAATAATCTGTATTTGTTTTTTTTACTAGTCTTCTTAACATATTTGCTTGTCATATGGGCATCAAAATAAGGACGTCAACTAATCTCAAAGTGGCATTTGCTAGAAAGTTTGAATTTGATTGTGATTAATTGAGAACTATTAAAAGAACTAAATTAGAGAGAGCATGTAATTCATTGAGGGCCAGGAGATCTACTTGATTAAAGAAACAGTTCATATGTATTCTCTTTTAAGTTTGTCCCACACAGTTGCCATCACAATATGAAACAGATGATGCTTAAGTGGAAGACCTGTCTCTAAATATTTCTTTAATTTTGAAGCAACAAGAATCTCTTAACAAGTAAAAGATTCATTGTAAGTGCTTATAGGTTGATCACCTAATAAAAACTACAACTTGTAAACTGAACTTTTTTTATAATGTCTGCAAAATCTAGGCTAATTCTCTTATTTATTTCACAGGAATGTTCTGCTGCATTAGTGTTTTTTAAAACACGCTATGCAGCAGTTGTGGTTTCTCAAGTTCTTCAATCATCAAACCCCATGTTTTGGGTTACTGATTTGGCTCCAGAGCCCCGTGATGTCTATTGGCCAAACCTTTCAATACCATACAGGCAACTCTGGATTCGTCGATTATCAGTTGTTGCGGCTACTGTCATCCTTTTGTTTTTGTTTCTCATTCCAGTGACATTTGTTCAAGGTCTTACTCAGCTGGAGACTTTACAGCAAAGACTACCATTTCTACGAGGTATATTAACAAAGTAAGTGTCCTAATTACCTCATTTCTTTTAGGGTTGTTTACACTTACACCATAGTTTCCAATCTCATTTTTCCTTTATTCATTAGTTCATTGCATTCTACATTTGGTAATTATATAAACCACCGACACATGTTGGTGAGTAGGCATTCCCTTAGCTTATTACATAAGAACATGTAAATACTTAATTCATTACATATCACCTCATAACATGATTTTTTAACTAATGAAAAAGCAAAAAAAAAGAGCTTATAAATTCTGTAATTATCTTAGGTAATTGAGCATAAACCCAAAACAATTAGCCCAATTATACGATCCCACAGTTGATGATTGCGAATTCTACATTTGCACAAAGAATATACTATTGTGGATGAAAGAAATAGAGCCCAAAAGATTGATGGCGCGAGCTTAGTTTGATCTGGTTCTCCTTTAATTGAAGATTAAGGCTAGTATTTATAATTGGAGAGGCAATGCCCTATAGGGTGATAGTCGGTCAGATGTGAAATATCCAGTGATAGCAAAAGAGATTTTCGGTTGCTGATGTCACTATCAGTTATCAAGAAGATGACACATAGCACCCCATGTAGTTAGGTAGTCAGAGATTGGACAATCGGTTGTTACATATGGCCTCTTGGGTTAGGCATTGTGGCTGAATCGATGCTGAATTTGATGGTCATGATCAATATTTTAGAGCATGCTGGCGTGACATTTAATCGGTTGAGAATTGAATATGCATGCTAACGTGACATTTAATTGTAACTAATTTAGTGTAATATGTCATTTATGTTATAATTTCATGATATAAGGCTGAAGCATTATTAGAGTAGTTATAGAGAACATCTTGATTTTGTGGCGAAGGCCATATAGACTAAGGGCGACAATTTATACTCATATCTATTTAACCTACCGTTATTGGGATGGGTATAGGTCCTATAACTACACTCGTGAACCGCGCCGCTTTGTTACGAAATGGAGCGGGTTCAGGTATGACTAAATCATACATATTCTTGAAGAAAAAAGTTAGAATTCTTATTGATGACATAATAGATTTGGAGGCTACTGGTCCTTTGTGAAATTTGCTATGGCGGCTAAGTCTAGCAACAAGATAGAAGCTAATTGTGACTGGAACGATCTTTTAGAGAGTTCTTTTGCCAACAAAGATAATAGATTTGGAGGCTACTGGTCCTTTGTGAAATTTGCTGTGGCGGCTAAGTCTAGCAACAAGACAGAGAAGTTAATTGTGACCGGAACGATCTTTTAAGGAGTTCTTTTGCCAACAAAGATAATAGCGAAGAAAGGGTGTATGGGGGGTTTAAAGAAATCTTTTATGAGAGTTTACATGCCAATTCCCTGGAGACTACAAACATGGCAGAAGTTAATCTTATTACCTTTGTAGAGTGTTTGACGTAAGGTTCCCTTCTTCGTATTATCGACATCGGCAGCCTCCTTGCTGCTATAAGAAGCCCAATTGAATGGACAAAGATGAAAAAGAAAATTTCTCTGGCTAGGTTGCTATTGTTATTAAAATCACTGTTTATAAACACATTGCAAAATGGGGCAAACCCTTGCGCAACAGAATATTTGAACTCAAGACTGACGGTGATAACATCATAACGCCCATCAGTTTCTTTTGAAATGGAGTGAAGATACAACTAGATTGCTCAGAGTAATCAAGGTTTATTTTTTAATTATTTTACACAAATTTTAATATAAAAAAATATTATTTTATTTCACATGCTCAATTATTTTTAATAAAAATATCAATTTTATTTCACATTCTAGGCCAAAATACTAAAATCTAGTATTTTAGTTTACGATGTGAAATAAAGCTGATATTTTTATTAAAAATTATTGAATATGTGAAATAAAATAATATTTTTATATTAGAATTTGTGCAGAATGATTAGAAAAATTTATTTATTATTATTATTATTTAAATTAGTACTACTTTAGTTTTGATTTTGGTCCTCGCGCCAAACAGGGCCTTTGTGTCGAGAGCGGGAACTACAAAACAGGAAAGATGCTTTGAGGAAAGCCCCCTAGCACTTTGTCGCAGTCCATAAAGAATTGGTAAAAATGTACAATAATGAGTACAAATTGATTGAACTAGCTTTAAAGAACTCAGAATTGGCTTAAGAATTAAAAACTACAAAGTCAAAATTCTTCCAGGCTATATGGCAAACATTCTTTTGACAGTGCTTTACCTACCCTAGTAATGAGGGTTGACTTCTATATATGAGGAAAATAGTCAATTGTTATCCTTGAGGGTCTGTTTGTTTGTAAGGTTAAATTTAATAAGGTTAAAATTAAACTTGAATAGAGATATTTTTACTGAAAATTGTGAATGATGTGAAATAAAGTTAATTATTATTTTAGGATACGTGAGTGATGTGATATAAAGTTAATTATTATGTTGGGATATGTGAGGGATGTGATATAAATTAGTTATTATTTTAGTAATATATGTAAGATGTGAAATAAAGTTAATTTTAAATATTAAGTTTTATGTGATGTGATATGCTAGGTTAAAATTAAATCAGGTTAATTTTTAACTTCAAAACAAGCGGGGCCTCAGCGTTTAACCTAGATGGTTATATGGTGGGGACACTTGATGGCAAGCTTATGGTCCCTTTCATATCTATTGGATGTTGATTGCAGATTCAGTATGGATTGATTGTATTTGATTGAGAATTGCCAGATTAGTTCATTGCAGATTTCATTTGATTGCATGTTGATTTAGCAGAAATGATATTCACCATAATTTTTTATTTTTTATTTTCTTTATTTAGTTTAATCATAATTGATATTTTATGTTTTGTATTTTTTTCTTATTTCTTGTATTAGGATATCTATATAAAGGGGTCATCTTGCATTGTAATAGATAAGGTGGTGGGGGACACGAATCAGTATTAAATTTAATGGCTAGGATGATATCATGTACTGAATTAAAATTTAAATTCAAATTGATTAGATCTAATCGAAGATTTCTATATTAGTTTTATGTAGATGTGATTTGATTTGATTCAGAACATATTCGAGATATTCGAAGACTCGCTATATTTAGAATTGATTTTATTTTATTATAATAGAATTCGTTTCATATTTGTTTAGATTTATTTGTCATTTTATTTTCTGTATTTATTATTATTTTTCAAATTGGGATTTCTATATATAGAGGTTGTCTTATATTGTCATAAATAGTTCCTATTATTGAGTGAAATTATGTCTAGGTCTTCTTAAAACTTAGATACGGGTTAAGGGGTTGATATTTCGGTGAATGAAATGGTAAGAGTGGACTTAAGTGAGAATCTTTTAATACCTAGACACTCGAGTATTAAAAAAAACCATTTTCGATTCCCTCTCTACTTGCCTTTCCATCCTTCTTTGTGAATTCAGCTAGTTCCGCTCTGCAGTCACTCGCGAGCACAACGACTTGCCGGTGCGCCACTCCTTCATGCGAGCTCTACACTCGCAAGTGTGTGTGCCCGCATGAGCGAGTGTTGTGTGAGTAGCACGTGTTTGCATGCCCAGCGCTCCATGAGCAGCGTGATCCGCTTGTGCTAGCGTTGCGAGTGGTTCGCTCACTTGAGCGTCGTCCTGTGCTTCCTTGCGCTTTGTACCGACCACCTAACGCTACAACTCACGTTGACGCCCCATTACCCGTCGAGTCGTCGACAATCACCGACGCACATTGCGCTGCACACGACCTTCCCTCGTCGCACTTGTGTTGTCTGCAACCCTCCCTCGTTGTCGCTATGCTGCCTATAGCCCTCCCTTGCCATGCGTGTGAGCACTAATGTTGGCTGCCAACTCTGGCCAGTTGTGCATGGCTTCCGATAACCCATGTTTGCTCCAGCTCCCGCCGCTCCCCTGTCGTGCACATTCGCACTTCACTCGCCTTGTCGCTCTCCTTCTGTTGAATCGTGCGGCTCGATTACTTAGCTAAAGTTCATGCTCTAATTTCTCGATTCATAGAATTTTCTCTAACTCATGTCTCTAGATAAAAGAACCAAGTGGCTGATCGTCTGGCAAAGATGGGGTCCCTTGACTTCAACCAATATCAGACATCTGACAAGCCAAATTATGAATTGGCAGAGGTACATTGCGGTGATCAAACATCGTGCTGGATGGATAGAATTGTCAATTATCTAAAGAACGGTATCTAGCCTAATAATTGAATAGTGGTAAGAAAGCTAAAGCTTGAATGCTCCAGATATGTTCTCATCGATGATCTATTATACAGAAGATCCTATGCTAGACCTCTCACGAAGTGTCTGAGACTTGAAGAGGCGACAAAGGTTATGAAGTCTATCCATCAAAGAGAGTGCGGGACTCAGCTCGTGGACAAAATTTAGTCATGTGCATCCTTTGTCAAGGATTTCTCTGGCCTAACATTCATAAGTATGCCCAGGCATTTGTTGAAAAATGTCCCCAATGTCAATACTATGCAGATCTACAAAAATAATCAGCAGGTTTTCTCAAGCCAATCAATTCTTCTTGGCCTTTTGTAGTATAAGGGCTTGATTTCTTGGGCCCAATGCCTCTTGCAGTATGAATTTACCAATGGATTCTGGTTGCAGTTGATTATTTTACAAAATAGATTGAGGCCAAACCCATGGCTCAACCTATTGCTCAGCGCACAGAAGATTTTCTATAGGCCAATATCTTATGTAGGTATGGTGTTTCTATTACCATCATCACAAACAATGGCACTCCCTTTGTTAATCAGAGAATTCGTGATTTCTGTAGGAAATATCAAACCAACCTCAACTATGCATCTGTCTAACATCCACACACTAATGGTCAAGTTGAGCCGCTAACAAGAATATATTCAACATCTTAAAGAAGAGTCTGAGGCCGCTAACAAGAATATATTCAACATCTTAAAGAAGAGTCTAGATGGAGCAAAAACCTGCTGGCTTGATGAACTGTCTGGCGCTCTTTTGGCATATAATACTGCTTTCTCCGAAGTTACTCAAGAATCTCTTTTTTCTCTCACTTTTGGGATGGATGTTGTTATACCTGTTGGATTAGAACACTACTCTCCCAACAGAGAGGAGGCTGCGGCAAGTTTCGATCCTGATACTCTAGAAGCCTGGATGAAGAAAAATGACGATTCACGGCATCTCGATATGGATCTCCTAGAGTACAGGAGACAACTAGCTGCACTCAAACGTATGGTGCATAAATGTCGAATTGAACGATACTTTAATTGCAAGGTAAAACCACGAGATTTTGCCCAAGGTGATCTTGTTCTTAAGCGGTGGCAGATGGTAGGTGGTAACCTTGGGGTTCCCAAACTCGCGCCTAATGCATATTACTTGATGGATTCCGACGACACCTAAATTCTAAGAACATGGAGTGAAGATGATCTCAAAAAGTTTTATGCTTAAATCAGTTATTTTGCAGACTCAGGGCATTGTTAATAAAGTTTCACTAGGGATTTTATGTTTCACAGATCTTCAGAAATTCATATTCTTTATTGATCTTCAAAAATTTATATTTTTCTATTGATCTTGTGGAATTCATATTCTTTATTGCTCCCCTGGAATTCATATTCTGTTGGTTATCTGGGATTCATGTTACATTCATGGTTTTCTGGAACTTTAGTTATACTTGTACAAACATCGGATGCAATGTTTTAGATAAACATGTCCTTTGACATTGGGGATGTAACTCCTCCGAGGCAAGATCACTATTAGCTTTATTACTTCTTTTCTGTGCGGGCGTTGATAAAGAAGTCATTCTAAAGCTAATGTTCGGAAGGCATGTTCATTCATTCTAAGTTCTCTTATTATTAGGATCGGCAATTATGGTTCTTACAGTTGAAACTAAACTGAATGATCATTCTAAGTCTATTATCAGATTAAACTTGATATGCTTTCTAGAATTCATTGTCTTGGTTGACACTTGGAATCAGTTTTTGATGAATCACTGCTATCCATATTATACAGCGGAGAGTTTTCAAAACTTATATACTTTCATAGGTATCATACAAGTTATTATAACAAAATAAAAATTTATACAACATATCAACAAAGTAGGTATGAAAGATGAATTTTATTACTGTAAATTTTTGTTTACAAAAAAAATCACAGCATTACAAATATATCCTATATCTAAGAGGGTGGTGTGCTTTTGACATTATCCAAGAGGTCAAAAATCTGTTGGATAGTTTCATCAGTAAACTCCAATTCCTCCTCCTTATATGTAGGATCAGTAGCCAGGCAAGGAATGAGATCCACTTCAGAGAAGTCATCTGCAGTGATTTTTTCCTCTCTTATTAAAGTAGATGCTAATCCTTCTAAGGCCCTTTTGATCCTGTCTAACTTATTCTTTTTGTATTCTAGGCTAAGTTTGTAGGCCTCCACCGCTTCTTCTGATTTGGCGGTAATGGTGGCGCCCTGTTCTTCAAGAACCTTCTTCAGCTTATCTGAGTCAATTAGTTTGAATTTAAAAGTTATTTGTTAGTTAGGGTTAGTTAAAATTGAGGGATTTTATTTTAAAATTAAAATTTATCTAATTTTAAAATAAATTATTTTTAATTTTAAATTAGTTTTGTTTAGTTCTACCTCACGAAATTAAAGTTGTGATGCTGAGGATTTTCTTATTTATAGGTGTGGAGTCTATTTTTTTAGGGATTTGATGAATAAAATTAAATTGCTTTTTCTAGTTCATAAAATTTAAATTGTGATTCATGAATTTAAATTGGCTTTAAATTTCGAAATAAAAGAGCTAGGGCTCAAGGGAGAAAATTATTATATTTATTTTGAATTGTACATAAATTTAAATATTAAAAATTAATTTTATTTTACATTATATATAAATTTTAATAATAAAATAATTTTATTTTTATTATAATATTAAAGTTTCTTTTTTTTCATTTAAAAAATTTCAAAGAACGTTTGATTTAATAATATTTTAGCCAGGTTGATGTGCTTTGTATCTCGTTACACTATTTAATTACAAAGAAATGTAATTTTTATGAATAATAATTGTATAAATTTTACTGTTACCAACTAAAATTACAAAATAAATTGCCAGAAAATGTGTTAATAAAAAAATCATCGTTCGTGTAAGATAATTTAAAAATGCTGAAATATTTAAAATTCACGTGATTAAAATCAACCAGGATAATAACAAGTTGAAATGTCAACTTAAAAAAATGATTTAATTATTATCCAAATGTTCGTAATACAAAACACAAATAAAATCCTGATTAGGCCAACGCAACTGGCGTGACTTCTTTTAACTGGCACCAAATTTTTTAGTCCTCGGGTAGTTCAAACCAGCTTTTTCACAGTGCTGAGAGGTTAAAAAAATAAATCAAAATTCAGCTGTTTCAAAATCCTTTGAAAAACAGCTTTTTTATTTTCAAAAAATAACAATTTTCCAAACAGTTGCATGTAAGGCAGATCAAAGCATTTCAAAATAGATTCCAACTGAAACAAACAAAATCATAGTATCAATTGAAATAAATAAATATATTTCAAATAGAATAGACTTTTAAATTAAAGTTAAATAAATCTTGAGTCAATTTAGAATCAAAAGAATTATAGATATTGAAAAAAAAATTGAAAAAGAAGGGGTGTTTCTCAAACAAGCATCATGAAACACAAATTGAGGAGAGGGAAGTTTTTCAGAAGGAATTGGATTCGAGCAAAGGATGGAAGGCTCGAACTAATGCACATAAGATAAGATGAATCAACTTATGGACTACAGTTTAATAAAAGAAAGATTACCTTCTAGAAAGATGGTTCCAAATATGTTAGAATTTTGGTTGTAGAATTTATAGCTAAAAAAAGATATTTTACCAATAATAAAAGAAAGATTTTTCTTGTATAATGCCTTCAATTCGAATAAAATATAAGGACACAGTTTGCGAAAAAAAATAAACAATAAATACATTAGGATTTGCATACTCAAGAGTGAAAATGATTTCAAAGGGTCCTAATCTATGGGCCTATGGCTACGGTCCAGCCCAGTTTGTCCTCTGTCAGACCCATCTGCAACCTTGTTAGTTCAGAGTAGAGCAGCTGCGAAATAATACCAACTCCTTTGTTTCCATATTCCACCCTGTAGCAATTTGAAATAAAAAATAATAAGAGTGATTCCAAGTTGTAGGCTAGAGAAATGATGTAGACTCACCATAGTGTCCCCACGTTAATATGTGTAATCCAATATCAAACAGGAGTAAGGGCTTAGGGTTGTCTTGACAATGGCTTAATCGAGTCTTTCAATTTACTAAGTTGTATTAAGTTGATAGCACTGACATATGGATTGAAGTGTCGGTTAAACTATAGACGCAGAGTATTTAGCATGTTGACAACAAAATCTATGAGATGTTTTAAATAATTTTTTGGTAGGGCAGCATTTGGCATGAAGATTTTTTACTCAGTAACATCAATCTCAAGAGACTCACGAAACTAAATCGCAAACTATTACCAAAATTAACATTATATCATTAGCAATTTTCAACAAAACGTAAAAGATGAAAATATAACCTCATTGTTCTGAGCATTATAAGTTGTAAGTCATGTGAAGGTAGCATGAATATGTAAGTTCACCTTATTAGATGCATATCCAAATAAAACTGATCAGAATTTAATTCTTAAACCTAAATCCACAACAATAGGCATGTTTTGTCAACCTCCAAATTTAGGCTAACACTTGCCAAAAGTTGGTATGTTGAAATACAAAAGTTGGGTAAATTACTGTAAGGATCTTAGAGTTGTGTCATTATTACAAATAGGTCAACATAAAAACAGAGTAGGCATTTAGGTCCCTTAATGCTTTACATTAGTCTTGATTGTTCCATGTATTATATTGGTAAACTATAAGGACTCATAATGTTATTTCTTTTTTGGTTAAACTAAAGGGACAACAATAAAAAAAATTTAAGAGTAAATTGGTAATTTCACCTTACGAAATTTATACTCTTTAACTTTTTGGTTATGTCGAACTTCAATACCAACTCTACACCTCACTTCTTTTCATTACCATATCAAAGTGACATCTAGATGCATGTTATTTTAGCATCGTAATTTTGTTATTTTTTACAATGCTATCTTAACATGTCATCAATACAAACAAATCATTTCTCTAAAGGGTCGTTTGGTTCATTATTATCTTAGTGTTATATTATGTAGTTTAGATGTCATAACATCTAGATGTCATCTTTTGACTAGTAATTTTATAATCTTATAAAAAGTTATTTATAGATGTCATTAAACCAAACAATTACTTTCTCTAAACAACATAATATAATATTAAGATAACATTGAATCAAATGTCTCCTAAATAACAAAACATAGCATTACTACAACATTGAACTAAATACCCCATAAAATGCATATAGAAATCTTCACTGATAAACATATGATTTTTCCCCTATTAAAAGGTAATAATATAGAGCAACCTGTCTAATATAACTTTGTTTTCATGTCAACTCAAAAGAAAAATGCACCAAGAAAATGAAAAGCTTTACCTTTTCCCATGATAAGTAACACTTTGCACAGGTGATACAACCACAGCTGTTCCCGTGCAGAAAACTTCATCAGCATTAAGTAATTCTTCAATGGGTATAAGCCGCTCCTCAACCTTCAAATCAGCTTCTTTATTATTATTTAAATAGGAAATATCAAAAAATAATTTACTTAAACTTTGGAATAATTGTTATTTATCTAAACTTTTGGAAGGAGGATTTAGTAGAAGAAAAAAAATGCACGCTGCACATTCAATGGCATAATAAAATCATAAACATTTAAGCAAATAGATATACAGCAACCAAACTTATATCCAATTATGTGGGGATGACAATGAAACAAATAGATATGATAAAAGAAAATAGCCAGGTAATAGAAAATCTAGGAAACATAACCTTAGCAAACATCAAAAAAATCAGAATGCATGCGATAAGTGAGATCCCAGAGTCAAAAAAATATCAAGAATATGAATCTTAAAAGTTTTTGGCTTTCTCGTAATCATATGACAATCTAATGATGCTTAAAAATATAAAATAAAGATAAATATCATTCAGGTCCATGAGATTTGAGGGTAATATCAAATAGGTCTACGATTTCAAAAAAATTTCAATGAGGTACCTAAGGTTGACATTAATATTTCTGTCACATTCCTTCAACTAACTCGCCCTACTCCCGACGGCAGCAGAGGTGTGACGAAGAGGAAAGAAAAGAACGAGAAATTTAACCGAATGAAATTGAAAATTACAGTTATACAAATAGGAAGTCACATACGTTGTCATGATAGTAACTCAAATTAAATATTACTTTCCAGAGGATCAATAACATATGTATGAATAATATAGAAGTTTAAAGTTTTCTTTAACATCACTTCCTATTTTGTTATTTTATTATGTTACACTGAACTTAATATATTTGGGTGGTCCTTTGTATTTAATTAGGTGTGACAATTTAAATCAGATTTTTTTTGCTTATTTTGTTTTTTTTCATCATTTTTAAAATAAAATTGATAATTAAATTAAATACTTAAGTGTAAATGACAGAAATACCCTCCTCCCTACCTCCCATCTCAAGCAAGGCTAACTGTAGCCACGAGTTGCTGTGCAAGCATGTGGCCACGCAAAGTTGTCGTTCGTCGACTATTTGCACTGGCTGCGCAAGGCCACACACGCACCCAACCGTGCAGGGGCTGCACATGCGACGGCCTGCATGCGCATGTAGGCCACATCTTGAGCCATTCTCATGTTAGCCTGAGTGCACAAAGCCCACGCACGTAGTGGCCCGCGCAGGAGATTGCGGGTACTCGCAGCCTCGCACGTGAGCAGAGTGACAGCCTGTGTACATTTAAAGTCGGCGCCGCCGTGGCCCGTCACAAAGCTGGCCTGGGATGGGAGGTGGGAAAGAAGGATATTTTTGACATTTTACATTTAAATATTTAATTTAAATATAAATTTTACTTAAAAGATAAAAAATAGCAAATTAAGCAAAAAGAAGTTAATTGAAATATTAATGTGAACCTTACAAACCCATTGAAAAGTTTTTGAAATCGTGAATCTATTTGATATTACCCTCAGATGATATTTACCCATGAAACAAACAGGTAACTGGGCACCTAGCCTAAACAAAAAAATTAACCTTCAAATACTATTATCATGAAGTTACATTAACTAACCAGCGTGAAGATGAAAGAACTAGGAAGAACCAATGAAGTATGAATACCTCAAAACCTTGGGTTCCAGCAACCTCAATTATACTTTTCCTTGTAATGCCAGGCAATATTGTGCCCTTTATTGCTGGAGTTGTTACTTTCTTGTCCTAAAATAATGGGTAATCAATTCCAAAGAACAGACAAAAAATCAAATTATAGTATGTAAGAGGCATAAGAAAAATAATACTTATAAGACCAAAACCATAGAGCAAATCATGTTATTTTAACTATAAATTTTAAAAATATCTTTTTTTTTTAAATCTGACCTTGGCCATTGTATTTCATTATCTATGGTGATAGGTACAAATAAACTATTTAGCAGATTAGGTTAGTGGCAAAATGGAGGGACATCTCCCACTCCCACCGGATATCGTCAAAGCAAGCCCACTTGGCCACATGATACATAGTATGGTTATTTTCCAATATAGGTGGGTGATGCAGGGAATCCTCGATATCGCTTGTGCCGATAACACAAGCACAGTCGAGGAACCTTGCTCAAGGCTCTAGTTATGTTTATGTATTAATACCCTCTCATTTTAAGTTATTCATGTATCTAAGTGAGAGTGCTCCATAGAGTGAATTTATAGTGAGGAAAACTTGTAAAGAGTTGTTCGAGAGTATGGGTACGGAAAAAAAGGAAAAAAAACATACAAAAAACCAACATAGAACAAAACAAAAAGAAAAAGCCTACGCTGCCTATTGACCCATGCCGACCCAAGTAAGCTCGCGACTGCACAACAATGCCCCCGATTGTAGCCCGCGCATGGGCACAAGGGCCCCTGACTGCTTGAGAGGCCAGAGCAGGCACGCGATCGCGTCCCACTACAGCAAAGCGGCCTGTGCTGGTCGTGGGTTTGACCTCGCACCCATGTTGCCCGCTACCCCCCTACTCCCAATTTTCCACGCCGACCAACTCTGGTTGACCGGAAAACGTTGACCGCTAGCGACCCCCTCCCTTTCCTCTACAAATGAAGTTTCCAGGGGCATTTCAAGAGATCCAAAAGTCAAATTTTAGTTATTTTTCAAATGTTGAGCTCCAGCCATTGTGGATAATGTTTCTAGCAACACCACAACACTAAGGAAGGACTTGAGACACCTCATTGGGCCACAAGAAAACAGCCAAAGGGCTAACCGTCAGTTCGTCATCACCCTGTATCTTTGTACTATTTTTTACACTTTCATATCACTGTGTAATCTTTATATTATTTTATTTCAAAATACTCATGTCAATTTGTTAAATCTACTACATTCACTTAGTAGGCCCTCGTACAGAATTTTCGCATTCGTCAAGCCTTTGTGAGAATTTTTTTTAGCGTGCAGTATTTTTGTGTTTGTAATTTACCATAGCATCCTCACAAAAACTCATCAAATTACCTACAAAATAAACTTTATTTAATCGTATTATACCCATATTGGTTTTCTTTAAATTTTGCAAAGACACTAAATTGCAATCATATTTAGGACAAGTACCTCACTGATATTGCACCAGATGCACATGCGTCGCACCTGCATCAATAGGTCACCTTAACACGCCTCAATATAAACAAACCATAAACTATATCCAACAAGAGCCCCTCCACCTAAATAGCCAAAGAACATGCCTCTAAGATCAATGCAACAATAGATACTGAGTAGTCCTCCAACTTAATTGATCCCAATTGATCTCAATTGAACCCAACTTGATATATCTAAGTTCAATTGAATCAAATCCAACCTAATTTGCCTAATTTGAGTTTGATTTGACTCAAATTAAATATAAATAATTCAATTTAAATCCAATCAACTCAAATTAATTAAATAAGACTCAAAATAAATATAAGACACTAAAGTGGCCATTCTCATCGACCTAACCAGTTTGACTTACTCAAATAAATAAAAAAATATATATGCTTGACTCAAAAAGTAAAATAAACTAGAGAATGAGTCGATCTTCACTCGAACGTGAAGACCGTGTCGACACGCCTATCAATAGTTGAGATGCCCTGCATCACAACCAAAGGTTGAAATCCAGGCCAGGGATATCCTAAAAAAAACTTTTTTTTCTTCAACCAAAAGTCTGACCCTTTTGTGAACTATAAGCATTTTATAATTAGAAGGCAAGCATTGTTTGTGACAATACGACATTCGTGACATAATCATATAAAAGCCAGAAGGGAAAGGACAAAACATTGCCTAGCAATAAAGCAAAAGATGGAAGGCAAGCATTGTCTAAGTCAATCAAGAAAAATAATACATCATTATCTAATTGTCCAAGAACATTAGATAATTCTATAGTACGTATTTCCCAGATACAGAGAGGTGGAGAACAAGATAAAACTTGTATACCTTTGCAATAAACACGTTACAGGATGACGCTTCTTCAAGATATTTCTTGTAAATAGAGTCAAGGTAGAGAACATCAGAGTATCCGTTGGCCTTGGCCATTGATTGTGCTTTTAAAACCTGCATAATTTTGGTTAAATAAGTAAAGGAGAAGACACTTTGAATGTTACTAGGGATTTTCACAGAAAATAATGGGAAAATGTGCAATTTTATTTTATAGATTAATCCCAACTTGGTGCCAGCTATATGAATCTTCTTTGCCAATTGTAAATGATCAGAGTTGTCACTTGATATAATTCTTAATAAATCCAATATTTAATCCTTGACTTATATAACCTATACTTTGCCTTCCAGCTACCAAAAATAAGAAAAATTATAAGAAAATCAACTTTTACGAAAAAAAGAGTTTACTACATGCGAAAGAATAACCAATTAGAAGAGATATATCTCTCTCCTGCTAATATTCTACTAAAGGCAACACAATTGACATATTTGCTTTGACTATTTCCAACAAATAGTTTTGGCACGTGCTCTACACTGCAGGAAATGGAAAACAGCATAAGTATACACCATTGAAGATCCTTCTTGCAAATGAATTAAACTAAGTATTAGCTACATGTTTTTCATTTGAACGAACAATTCATGCGGACAATCCTATTCACTCAAACTAAATCAGTTGATGCTTATATATTCTCAATTGCTTCTATATGCCCTTATCACAAGGTGAGAAACAAGGGACACCTTTGAACTAGCAAAATCACACTTTAATGCAAAATCCCCCAACAATAAAATTTCAATGCATTCCACAGGTTCGGGTTAAAAATTATGTTACAAAAACTAATATAATATTCAACCAGCGAGAACTCCAATCATATAAGTTATTCCAAACATGTAAGACAAACTTGGAATAATTATACGAACCAAAAGGATTTCACTACCAATTTGCAGTAAAACGTTTGCTACCGGTAGGTACAGAAAACAGTTAAAACCCAAGTAGCAAGCATTTTCATCTCTTTTTCTTCATTTATGTTGATCATTACAATGCTTTACCAAGTCCAAGTATAAATTCATACTAAATAGATGAAAAATGGATGAAAAAAAAACAAGATTTAACTATAAAGAATAGTTCTATATTGGAAGATTCTCTTGACAAGTTAGTTACCGCAGAATAATTTCCAATAGACTTCACACCTCCAATGCCACCAGGAGTTGCCCGATGAAATTCAGTTTCAACAAATAAGTTAATTGGTGCCAAACCTTCCTAAAATTATTAAAAGATTTGGAACCATCAGTGACCTCCTATGATGATATATCATGTGAAAAAATCCAAAGCATTTAATTGATAAAAGGTAAAAGGAAAAGTTAAAAAGAACAAGCAAGGCACAAAACTTTATAAATAAAATAAAAGTTAATAGTAATTAGGCCCCACTAGTTTGAGCTAATATGCAATTAGGTCCATCTAATTTTCAAACTAAGATGGTCCTCTAGTTTGGAATAACATGTAAATAGGTCCATTGATATTAATAAAAGGACCCAATGAATGATATTTTTTCTAATTAGTGAACTAGTTTGGTTAATTTAAAAACTAAATTAACATTTCAAATAAACATAATGTCCAACCACATTTAGTAATTTGAGAAAATATTCTTTATTGAGTATATTTATTAATACCAAGGATCTATTGGCACGTTATCTTAAACTAGAGGGCCAATTTGGTTAATTTGAAAACCAGAGAGACCCACTTGCACATAGACCCAAACTAGAGGGACCTAATTGCTATTAACCCATAAAACAAATCACCTTCCCTCATATAGTCTACTCATGGCTATGCCTAGGACCATTTTGGAAGGACCTAGCTTATCTCATGATTAGATGTCCG
>KZ451956.1:451402-468804 GCA_002786265.1 Apostasia shenzhenica
CTTCACTCGAACGTGAAGACCGTGTCGACACGCCTATCAATAGTTGAGATGCCCTGCATCACAACCAAAGGTTGAAATCCAGGCCAGGGATATCCTAAAAAAAACTTTTTTTTCTTCAACCAAAAGTCTGACCCTTTTGTGAACTATAAGCATTTTATAATTAGAAGGCAAGCATTGTTTGTGACAATACGACATTCGTGACATAATCATATAAAAGCCAGAAGGGAAAGGACAAAACATTGCCTAGCAATAAAGCAAAAGATGGAAGGCAAGCATTGTCTAAGTCAATCAAGAAAAATAATACATCATTATCTAATTGTCCAAGAACATTAGATAATTCTATAGTACGTATTTCCCAGATACAGAGAGGTGGAGAACAAGATAAAACTTGTATACCTTTGCAATAAACACGTTACAGGATGACGCTTCTTCAAGATATTTCTTGTAAATAGAGTCAAGGTAGAGAACATCAGAGTATCCGTTGGCCTTGGCCATTGATTGTGCTTTTAAAACCTGCATAATTTTGGTTAAATAAGTAAAGGAGAAGACACTTTGAATGTTACTAGGGATTTTCACAGAAAATAATGGGAAAATGTGCAATTTTATTTTATAGATTAATCCCAACTTGGTGCCAGCTATATGAATCTTCTTTGCCAATTGTAAATGATCAGAGTTGTCACTTGATATAATTCTTAATAAATCCAATATTTAATCCTTGACTTATATAACCTATACTTTGCCTTCCAGCTACCAAAAATAAGAAAAATTATAAGAAAATCAACTTTTACGAAAAAAAGAGTTTACTACATGCGAAAGAATAACCAATTAGAAGAGATATATCTCTCTCCTGCTAATATTCTACTAAAGGCAACACAATTGACATATTTGCTTTGACTATTTCCAACAAATAGTTTTGGCACGTGCTCTACACTGCAGGAAATGGAAAACAGCATAAGTATACACCATTGAAGATCCTTCTTGCAAATGAATTAAACTAAGTATTAGCTACATGTTTTTCATTTGAACGAACAATTCATGCGGACAATCCTATTCACTCAAACTAAATCAGTTGATGCTTATATATTCTCAATTGCTTCTATATGCCCTTATCACAAGGTGAGAAACAAGGGACACCTTTGAACTAGCAAAATCACACTTTAATGCAAAATCCCCCAACAATAAAATTTCAATGCATTCCACAGGTTCGGGTTAAAAATTATGTTACAAAAACTAATATAATATTCAACCAGCGAGAACTCCAATCATATAAGTTATTCCAAACATGTAAGACAAACTTGGAATAATTATACGAACCAAAAGGATTTCACTACCAATTTGCAGTAAAACGTTTGCTACCGGTAGGTACAGAAAACAGTTAAAACCCAAGTAGCAAGCATTTTCATCTCTTTTTCTTCATTTATGTTGATCATTACAATGCTTTACCAAGTCCAAGTATAAATTCATACTAAATAGATGAAAAATGGATGAAAAAAAAACAAGATTTAACTATAAAGAATAGTTCTATATTGGAAGATTCTCTTGACAAGTTAGTTACCGCAGAATAATTTCCAATAGACTTCACACCTCCAATGCCACCAGGAGTTGCCCGATGAAATTCAGTTTCAACAAATAAGTTAATTGGTGCCAAACCTTCCTAAAATTATTAAAAGATTTGGAACCATCAGTGACCTCCTATGATGATATATCATGTGAAAAAATCCAAAGCATTTAATTGATAAAAGGTAAAAGGAAAAGTTAAAAAGAACAAGCAAGGCACAAAACTTTATAAATAAAATAAAAGTTAATAGTAATTAGGCCCCACTAGTTTGAGCTAATATGCAATTAGGTCCATCTAATTTTCAAACTAAGATGGTCCTCTAGTTTGGAATAACATGTAAATAGGTCCATTGATATTAATAAAAGGACCCAATGAATGATATTTTTTCTAATTAGTGAACTAGTTTGGTTAATTTAAAAACTAAATTAACATTTCAAATAAACATAATGTCCAACCACATTTAGTAATTTGAGAAAATATTCTTTATTGAGTATATTTATTAATACCAAGGATCTATTGGCACGTTATCTTAAACTAGAGGGCCAATTTGGTTAATTTGAAAACCAGAGAGACCCACTTGCACATAGACCCAAACTAGAGGGACCTAATTGCTATTAACCCATAAAACAAATCACCTTCCCTCATATAGTCTACTCATGGCTATGCCTAGGACCATTTTGGAAGGACCTAGCTTATCTCATGATTAGATGTCCGCTAGAAGAAGGTTACTCAACAGTCAATCAAATGATTGCTTTCGACTAGCTCTGTATCACATGTTTTTTCATTAAAAATGGTCAAATGAGAGGGAAGAAAATGCCACAAAGAAGAGAAAAAAAATGACTACATTTAAATTGGATGCGCAAGGGTGGTCTAAATAGTCTTCATTCCAAATTGTCAAATATATTGAATCTATAGGATAAGATTCTTTAACGGAACTTTTCAAACCTTGAAATAATTCCCCACAGGAGACACAAAAATTAGAAATGTATATTCAGGAGCCGGTGCAACACCAAGGACAGAACCACTACCCATGAGCAAAGGTCTGATATATAAGGATCCTTTACCTGGAGGTGGTACCTATATCAAAGTAAGAAGGTTTACTGAAGGTAAAAAGCCCAGTAGTAACTGAAATTTGCATAAGCATGAAATACGAGCAGAACAATACCCAGCGTTTGTTAGCCAAAACAGTTTGTTTTACAGCTTCTAAGAACTGCTTAACAGATGGTGAAGGCATGCACATTCGCTCGGCACCTATACTCATCCGCAAAGCATTTTGCTCAGGCCGAAAGAGTAGAATTGACCCATCTTCTTTCCTATAGGCTTTCAGACCTTCAAAAATTCCCTGAAACAAACTATTGACATCTAGTTGATGCAAAAACAAGATATGTTGAGTTCCAAAAACCTACACAAACAGCAAACTCCACATGTCATGCACTTAGAAAAGTGATAATTTTAGATAATCACATCTGTAGTGACTATCAACGTAAGCATTCTTCAATTACCATTGTAACATTGCATAAGTACCTGATGAGGATGCATTGGAAGAAAAAAGGAATTTGATAATTTGATTGCTAAGGAGTTGATAGTCTGAGTTTCCTAATCTAGATTTAGAATATTAACAGAGGGGAGTTATTCGACTTTATTTGATTTCTTTAAGAATTTGAATTGTTTAGGTAAGCTGGTAATTTTATCTTATTTATTTCCTTTGATGCACTTTGATGAATTTCCTTTAATGAAATTCCTTAGATGGATGAGCTGAAACTCTGTATTAAGAACCTCTATCTACCCTAAATTTTTCAACTTTAATGAACTAATAAAATTCCTTCCCTCAAAATCTGGTTCTCTTCTTCCTCTTTTTCTACCGAACTTCTTAATTTTCTCCTTCTTCTCTTCCCCTTTTTGTTCTACATCAATTAGTATCAGGAACCAAAGATCCACTACTCACTTGTACAACGATGACACCACTTTATTTGCAAAATGTCTACACACGAACATCGAATGGCGTAACATGAACCCAATCCAATGGAATCACATTTGAATCCTCATCGAGATCGTATCCATATGTGGCATTGCATGTAGTCATTCACTCCCATCGCATAGCAATGCTTGCTTGTTAGAAACCGCTCCCAGAGTTCTATAAGTCTTCCCGCAATCCAGTGCTCACACCAGCCCATCACAAAGCCAACCAGGAGAATACCACACCATCTCCTCGATTTTCGTGTCACCTAAATCTTCTTACTAACAAGATGAAAAGTTCAATTTTATTAATTGACTTGAATAACACTGAGCTCCTCCATAGTGAGTAAATCGCAACAAAACTTTCTAAATAAAATTCAAGCACATTGCAAGCTCAAAAAAAGGGATATGCAAATCGCCGATCAAGGAAAATTTCTTCATTTTGAAGCCCGATTTATTTATTTGATTCATGAGTTCAAAAATTTTCTTGAGTTCAAATTTTAGCTCATTAAAAAAATATCACTATCTTTTGTTTTCTTTTCCTTGTTCAAAAAAATAGTAAAATATTTGTCATGTTCAAAGAGAATTAATAAAATACAATCAATTGATGCATATTATAATTATGAAGAGAGAGTCTTTAAGTTCGTGATATGGGATTTACTATTGTACAAAAAAATCTAAATCGTACACATGAATATCTTTGATAGCGCATTTATTATTCATTTTATGGTGTCAAATGGTTAACAATAGATAGTGCACAAAGTTTTGCAGAGATGAAATTATATGGAAATACGAAGTCATCTCTGTCAAGACCCATGTGATGGGATTCTGCGAAGCTATATATTGAATTGTATGGGAAAACAAATTAAGGTATAATACTGTTTCTTTGTTTTTTCTTTTTTTGATTAAGGTAATCCCATTGGTCATATAGGAGAATCAAAACTACATCTTTATAGACGCTTTTGTGCTCCTATATGAATAAATCTAAGGGCAATCCCATTGGTTGTATTTCTGTACTTATATACAAACATTTACATATATATAGATAGATATGTAGATGAACAAAAATTGCATCTCTATAAATGTGTTCGTACTCCTATATAAATGAATCCCAAAGGTAATCTTATTGATCGTATTGCTATACCTACATAAGTAGATGCATAAATACATATGTATTTTTCCTTGAAATTCAAATGTATACGTGTAGATTCCTCTATATAAGTATAGAAATACAACTAATGGGATTACCGTTGGATCCAATTGAATAGAAAAAAACCATAAACATTGTAAGTTTTATACTCCTATACAATCAATGGGGTTACTCAGGTGGCTATCATGAACTAAATATTAATAAAGAAACAAAGAAACATTATCACATGAATTTCGTATAAGAATACAATCCGTAATAGCCAAACCAGAAATCTAGACAATGATGGATGTTTTGTGTTCCTAAATGATTCCTTCGTAAAGCGCCATCGCTAAGGGAAACAATAGGTCTTGTAAGCACCAAAATATGTGATTTCGTATAGGAATACAATTAGGCGCCTATTTGTTTAGTTAGGCATATCACATCACATAAAATTTAATATTAAAAATTAACTATATTTCACATTATACACATAATTCAAGATAAAAAAAATTTACTTTATTTCATATCCTATGCACATAACAAAATAATAACTAACTTATGTCACATCCCTCACACATCTAATATAACAATAACTTTATTTCACACATTCACAATTTTCAATTAAAAAATATTTTTCATTCAAATTTAATTTTAACCTTATTAAAATTAACTTTTGCAAACAAACATGCCCTTAATTTTATATGTGATGTGACATGTCTAATTAAAATTAGCTTAGCTAATTTTAACCCTGTTAAATAAACAAGCTCTTAAATGATCTGCAGCGATCAATTTATAATGTGTTCCCCTCTAAATCTGGTTCTCTCTTCTTCCCTTTCTCCCTAACTCCTCCCCCTTCTTCTATTGCCTCCTCCCTTTCCCCTTTCTGTTTATATCAGTACCTCATAAAATAAATAGTTGATGTTAGGATGGATTTGACATTTCACAACTAAAGCAGAGTTATTACGCCAAATCATAGAAGAAAGGTCCATTTTCCAATATGAATTAAGCATTTTGGATTCCATAACAGCTGACCTTAGCGAACTTAATTAATGTAGTGCACCATAACAAGAAATCATTAATAAAACACAAAACACAAACACCAAACGTAAAAAGTTACTTGTTTGAGGAAATGACAATAACCTGTCCATAATTTAATATCCCGGCAGATGGGCTCAACTGAATGGGTCCAAAAGGTTTCAATTCACCTTCAATAAAAGTTCCACCTTTAGCACATTTAGCAATATACATGTAATCAGTTGGCACCAGTCCAAAACCAATATTATCCCAGTTTATATCAGCCAAATCAGATATTCCCCTGCATGATATGACTACTTATGATCAAACTTACCTCAAACAAAATAAGTTTCAGCAATATGAATACGAGGAGTAGGACATTATTGGTACTGCACAATAAACCATCAAGAAGTCTCATAGGAAATGTGGCTGCAAGGAAAATGTATCCTTGGGGAAAAACAGGTTCATATGGAATTTCGAGAAAATCACACTATCCGCTGATTGTTGTAGGACCACAAACTCAGATGAAAAAATATACCAAATGCAACTGCATAGCAAGCACAGCCAGCTTTCAATATCAGGGCACAGCACAAAATCAGAGGATTATAAGCTAATATTTTCTTCATTGGACAAGGATTCATCGTTGGTACTCAAAAATGGAAAACAGAAAGGCTAGCCAACTAGAATGGTATCAAAGAGAAGTTATGAAGTGATAATTATGCATAAACAAGAAGTTAAGGAGGGTGGATTTGGAGATGCAACAAAGCTCGATGGATAAGGAAACCATTTTAAATGTAAATTCAAGTTACACTTTCAATTAAGAAATGCATGAATGTTGAACAAGGCAAAATTTGACATAAATTGACGAGACAGTGAATTGGGGAACAGAAAGAGAGGCAGGTGCAGTCTAGTTAATGCACCACGTCTAAGTTGAAATCACAGAAAAGGAAATCAAATAATCATTTAATTTTGAAGATTATAAAAGGCAGCAATTGGCACAGTATATATATATGGGGTACTTCAAGTAAGCTAGAAAAATGGCTAAAGTACGCAAAAGTGCAAAGAAACTTATATTGCAATAGAGGAGGAAGTTCAATAACAAAAAAAGTTTAAGTAAATTGCGTAAGACGTGTAGTATTGCATGTAGTGATAATTCACATACTGGAAGGTGCTTGCTCTGACTTCACATCTTGCATTTGATGACAACAAGAAAACAGAAGACATGGAAGGAAGATGATTCTGAATCTGCACACATCCACAGTACATAATGCTTTCATTTACAAGCACAAATATCAAGAACCTAGGCATATGTAGACAAATACATACACAATTATGCAGCTACATTAACAAAATGCCATGAAAACTAGTGCATGCATGGAAGAATAAACATAGAAATATAAGGTTATGCTAATATATAAGCTTGTATGTTATACATAACATATATACATAGGATTCCAAAACACATACAAAACCAGTAGGGAATAAGTTGAATTTAATAAAACAATATTGTCAGATCTCATTTGTCAGTATTTGGTATGTTGATGCAACAAACAGGACAGCCTGAGGTGACGTTCGGATCACTAACATACCTAGATCAGAGATTGCATAAAGTACAAAAATACTAAAGAAAACACAAGATTTTTACATGAAAAAAACCTGAGGTGGGGGAGACAACAGTGCTTGGAGGTAAGAGAGAAATCCACTATAATATGTGGTTCCTTTGCAGGATTACCTGGAGTTGATGTACATGATGATGATGAAACAAAAGAGGTTTTGTCCACTTATTGTGTAGACAATGAAAAGAAGGGAAGATGGTAAGATGCAGGATCTTCTTGCTCAAGTTCAGACAAGATTTTCATAGAGAAGAAGAGGACTTAGACTTGTTGCTTGGGACGGCAACCTGATTTCTTGCTAATATTCCTGAGGAGAAGCACTTGTCTCCTATGTATGCGCAACATGGGGACACCTTTGTTGTAACTACTTCCTCTACATACTTGCCATGTGTACAGTTATAAGGAAGCTTGTCCGAAAGTGTGGCTCGACAATGAGAGGCAAATCTTCAAAGAGATAACCATACAAATAAGGAATGTTCGACGATCTTAATGAATGTCAAGTCAAAGCAGTTACGTTGAATGAGCAATAGGGACGAATGAGACCTGTCCTAGTGAGCCTATCTTTGATTGAGATGTTCATTGAATAATCTTGATTTGTTCTGCAACAAGTAACACCCATACGGCTCAAATGTAAGTGTTGATTCTATCATCACCATATATCCCCAATTGTCCAAAAGCATCATTTATATGAGCTTGCGCAATCAAAATCCCATGTTTGAAGAGACGACAATAATATGTACCTTGCATGGTCACTTAACAAAAATATTAGTGCATAGGATAACTTGTGTTACCTTGCTAATATACTGAAAAAAAACATATTGACAAAGAGGTTTATGGCCATCAACACATTGAATAATGTAGATTGAAGATTTCCATTGACTATGTGTTTGAATACCATTCCTAGTAAGAAAATTTTCAGATGAATATAACATCTTAAGACAAGTAGCAGTGGCTTGTGCAAAAAGCATTGAGGGGATCATTTTAGGATAAGTTTATACATGCTCATTCCTACCTTTAAGTTAGAGGGAAATACACGCCTTGGCATCAAGGGAAAAAAGTATGCCTCAGCAAGGACTAATATGTCAAGGCTACAGAGCACAGCTCGGCGTTAAAACTAATTAGGTCCAGGTATCAAAAGCAGATTGTAACATGTAGTAAGCTCAGCTTCTACTTAGCATCAAATCTGTAAAAACTGAATTTTGGCACCAAGATGGGGAGGTTCCCCCATACAAATGAGCGCTTGAGATGTAAGTCTCATTTGGCCTCACTGATGTTTATTTAAAAACATACTCGAATTTATGGAATATTTTTAATTTAACGAGAGAGTAAAGTCGGGCCCATTTATTATCAATTACTCAAATGGCAATGTAAGTTCGAGCTCGCTCTAGATCGATACCATTGATCAAGAATGAGCATGTCACGCTCAAGCCCATGCAACCCTTGAATGTAGCTTATAGCAAGCATCAATAAGTAGTAGCTCGTCTTTTAAGTTCATAAAAAGTAAAAAGTAAATAGGCTTACCATTTGCATATGTGATTTTTAAGTTATGCAAAGGGAGCAAGCCCATCTCTTGGCAAGATTCAAGAAAACGAGCCTTAGAATAAATATAAGCAAATGTGCATTAGTCGGTGAGATTTTGTCCATAAAGGGGTATTGCAGCGTATGCTGGCCAAATATGCCTCAACCTTAGTAAAACATCCCATGAAGGAGGAAATTCGTTTGATCACAGGAGGAGTCGCCCGAAGAAGTGTAATCATTCGAGGAAATATTCCTCCTGTAAACGTACAACATACCCAATTATTTGTTAAAGTCAAAAAGGTGTATATGGAAAGAGATCATTACCATTAATAAAGATTAGAAATGGTCGAGACACAGCAACAAGCAAGTGCAAAAATGAGCTCTAGCCTCACCATTACAAGACTGATACTTCTCTTTCATCTTGAAATGGCGAGGCTAAAGCTCATTTCTGCACTTGCTCGTCGACATGTCTCGCCCATTTCTAGCCTTTCTTAATGATAATTATCACCTTCCATATACCTCTATTTTTATTTTGATCATAATAATCATTTTACCGATACTCCTCTTTCCTCTTGTAATGGGGAGGCTAGAACTCATTTTTGCACTTGCCAATTGACCTATCTCGACCATTTCTAGTCTTTCTTGAAAGGAGTTGTATATGAAAGGCGATAGTTACTATTAAAAAAGACTAGAAATGGTCGACACAGGGCAACGAGCAAGTGCAGAAATGAGTTCTAGCCTCACCATTACAAAAGAAAAGAGAAGTATTGATAAAATGATGATTATGATCTTGTTCTTGAACATGGTGTAAAATCCACTATATGTGCCCCTCCTTTTCGCAAAGATTGGACTCCTGGAAACTTATTGCGAAGGTGGTTGAACAAAGAACAATTGTCATGTCGGGATAACTCGAGCAATGTAGAGCACATTGATGTTAGTATAGACGATCCTCCCTTCAATTATTTTTGCATAACAAAGGGGTAGGACGCAACAAAGGAGCTTGATGAAGGTCCATTGTAAAAAGGCATTGACTATTACAACGATGAGGAGCTCATGGATGGAAAGAGCTTGCCAATGGAGTATTTGCCGCAAAAATATGCAAGAAGTGATTATAATGCATGTCATCGTGAAACTATAGAAGCCACTATAACTACAATGATTTTTTTTTTCAAACTATGGGTTGATATTACAAGAAATCTATCAAAATGATGTATGGAAGTCAAGTGTTGCCACAAAGATCTTCATCAAGACTCAACAACCAGTCCAAAAAAATGGCAATAAGAGACCTGAGACGTGAGATTAACCACTAACTATGTATTTCAACTATCAATGAAAAACACGAAAAAGTCACTCTCAACAAAAGCACCAAAAAAAATTGATGCGATAAAATGGACAGCTTGAGTTGGCGTTCGAATCTCTTAAATACTCATATTAGAGATCAAATATAATATAAATATAACAAAGAAGATAACAAACTTCTAACATAGAAAAGCTCGAATCAGGAAAACTAGGGTGCTTGAAGGCAAGAAAGAGACCCACTATCATGCATGGTTCCCTGGAGGGATTACATAAGAGGTTCCTTTGTATGCTACGTAAAGAATAGAAAGAGGAGATGGTAAGGAGCAACATCCATTTGCTCAAGTTGCAAGAGTTTTCGAAGAGATGAAGAGAAACTAACCTTGTTGCTTGGGTGGCTAACTGATTCCTCAGTAGGGTCTCCTAGAGAGAAGAAATTATCCCCTATTTATAGCTAAAGTGAGGCCTCCTTTGTTGTAACTACTTCCCATGCATGCTTTCTGTGTGTACAGCTATAAGAAAGCTTGCTCGAATGTGTGGCTCAATGATGAAGACTAAGTCTTCAAGAAGATAATCATGCAAATGACATACAAGAAAATCCCACGATCGAAGAACGTCAGGATAGTGCATTTTTTATTAAATAAGGAGCAATAGGGATAAGGCCTATCCCAAAGAGCCCATCTTCAGTCAAGATATCCACTGAATAAACCTGAATTGTTCTATAGCAAATGGCATATATACGCCATAGATGTAAGAGTCAATTTTGACATCAACATATATATATATACACACATATATACATACATATATATATATATATATATATATATGAATATATGTTTGTATATACGCACACACATACACATAAATACATATATAAATACATACAAGCATACATATATATATATTACTTATTTACTTGAAATTAGAAATAAAAGGCCATACCTTATATCTGACATAGTGATCATAAAGTATTCAGATGTATATTGTTTTGGCACTATTTTAGCTTTTTATTGTTATCATATTTTTATTGCATAAAGCTGTTGTTCAAAGGTGAAATTCATATTTTTCTGAAACTAAAAAGCAAAGTTTCAAGCTTAAATATTTTGGACATTGAGACTATAATCACACCAAGTTTGAATTTGTCAGTAATAACTATCTAACAAGAGTCTTGTATTTCAATGGCATCAAATTAAGTGCACAGGTGTGTTTTCCTGGCATAGTGGGGAAAGAGCTTGCTTGAATACCAGATAGTCTCAAGTTCGAACCACACCATCATGATTTTCAAGTGGAGTGGGGAAATTGTGTTGGTCAGGGGTAAATCAGAAAAAAAAATTATGTGCACAATGTTTCTCATTAGAAGACCTAAAAAGGTGAGCAAGTGACTGAGCCTTCATGTCAAGCAGCAAGTACCAATATTATACACTTCCAGCGCAATTGCAGCAAGCTTGTACAAGAACAAGATAAAGAACAGTAATGGTTCTTGAGCACTTTAATCAACCATTGTCAAGCAGTCCTTTTTTCTGTTCTTTTGTTTTTTTTGAAAACCTCCATTCCATCTAATAATTCCATGCAGCCTACTGAGTACAAAAAATATTACAGTTTCAAGGTACACGTACGAACCGCACAATCAAAACACAGATTGGACTGAGATCGTATAGCATTCCAGATTCCCAATATGCTCAATTTGCTAAGTAACACGGCATATGTACGTAATCAGAAGAAATAAAGCGCTCAACAATTTTGAAAAGCTTCAAGCGGAAAATTTGGCAGCCCGTAAGGTATACGAATAATTAAAAGAATATATTTACTGACGGAGGGGGACAAAAAACATCCGAAAAGGAAATTAAAGAAGAGGAGGACCTTAATAGACGTAGCGGACTGGAAACTTTGGCTGCTTCTGCCGAGCAAAAAGGAAGATGAAAGCGGCGAATGGACGAGTGGGATAAGGTCGCCGGAGAGATGAGAGTGGACGAACTTCATGGCTCTTTCCTCCTATCTTCTATTTTTCTTCTCGCAGTGGAGATTACAAAGACGAAGAGGCGGCGTCGAATTTAGCAGAGCTCGTCAGCAAGATGGAGGGAAGGACTGCCCGCGCCTGCGCACCAGCAACTGCCAATGAGGCGGCGCCTAAAGACGGTCCTCGTTTACGAACGACAGGTAGGGTTGCGGGAAACAGGACGAAATCTGGATGGCAACTCCACCCGGGAAAATTATTTCAGTGAGTGGGACAGCCTAAGAAGGTTTTCAGAACCGGACCGAAGATCTATCGATTCATAATTTTATCAGTTCAATCGGTTAAACTATGGTTCAATTGGATAACTTAATAATTATGTCATAATTAAATATAAATTTTTTAAATATGAGATTAATTTTTAAAATATAATAAAAAATATTTTAAAAAAAATAGTATAGCTAATTTAAAAAATTTACTACTACAAAAAATGTATAAAAAATTAAAAATTACAAAACAAAATAAATATAATTATTTTTCTTGTCAATTTGTCATTCAAAATACTTTATCTCTTTTATAACAATTCGAAATAAATTCATGATAAAAAAATAATAAATTAGTTAAACATCCATTATATAAAATAATTATTATTCAAAATATAGCATCAATATTAAAATATTAATGTCCAAATATTAATGTATAAAAATAAAATAAGAAGCTCAAATAATAATTCCGGTTTGTCCGGTTTGGCAGTTGGACCGGTTTTTACCGGTTCAACCCGGTTTTTACCGGTCCAACCCGGTTTTTACTTAATTTCGGTTCTAATATTGAACCAGACCGGACCTTGGGCCGGTTCCCGATTGAACCGGTCAAATCAGCCGGTCCGATCCTGTTCTGAAAACCCTGTGCCTAACACTGAATTTTGCTACAGCCATTTGACGGGGTACCTGCATGCAAGTCCGACCATCACATACATAATAATTTTTATCACATATATATTAATTATAAAGTATCATAATAATTTTTATTATTATATATATCATAATATATTTCATATATAATAAATTTACTTATATATGTATCATAATATATTTTATGTATAGTAGTTTTTATCACATATATATCATAATAGTCCACTAAAATTATTATATATGAGATATTTTATGATACATATATGATAAAAATTATTATGTATATCGAGCCGATCTTACTCAATAACGAGTGCAGCCCTCCCCACCCTTGTTTGCCGCGGGTAATTACTGAAACATCTCTATCGTAAATTCCATTTCTCTCCCGCCGCCCCTCTCTCTCTCCCTCTTGGTGAAGCGCCAGCAGCAAAGCAAGGCGGGCGGCTGCGAAATGGCATCAATCAGCCGGTGGCGGCGAGGCAACGTCAGTGTCAACAACATAGCGGTAAATAATAAAAATATAAAAATTTAAAAAATATTATAGATAAAATTAAAGAGATATTTGATTCAATATTATTTTCATATTATTTTATAAAAATAATTACCTACATGTCACATAATTTAGTTTTATTTATGCCTTACTCATCCATTCTTAGTTAATTACACTGTGCATACTCAAAACATTATAAAATCTTACATACACATATTTGAGTTAAAACTTAATCAAAATCTATTTGCAAAAAATATTCTATTAGTAAATCATTAAAATTATATTTTTACTCTTAATGGTATATATTTTTCTCTTCCTCAAAAACACATTAAAGCGCTGATTTGTCCTAAAATCAATTCACATCGCGGATATCTCCTTCCTTTGCCGTCACCTAAATATTAAGGTTTTAGAATTTTCACTCAAAATATATTTAAATATTCTTAAAATAATATGATAAACGACTCAGATTTTTTGTAATCTAACTATTTAAAAAATTTAATTATTTAATTTAATGATATTTACAAATAATCTTTTATTAAATAATAAAATTATTAGTCAAAAATAATATTTAAATATTATGATATTTTAATTATATAACATAACACCAAAATAATAATAATAAAACAAACACCCCTAAAGATCTATTAAATTTAAAAAATCTTATATATAATATTAAATAAACTATAAGTTCTTTCAATAAATTTTTAAAAATTAAAAATTAAATAATAATTATAATTTAATAACATAGGCCTATTATTAATTAACTCTCTACTGACAAGTGACAATGAAGAAATTATAAGGTCATCAAATCTTAATTAATTAAGATACCAACATCAAATTTAAATTAAGTATCAATTATGTATAATTATCAAAGTTGACGACCCTGTTGAGCACCATTATATTTAAGCTACAACAACAATAACAACAACAACCAAGCCTTAATCCTACTAGATGGCACCA
Source organism: Apostasia shenzhenica (assembly GCA_002786265.1). Lineage (NCBI taxonomy): Eukaryota > Viridiplantae > Streptophyta > Magnoliopsida > Asparagales > Orchidaceae > Apostasia > Apostasia shenzhenica. The sequence goes on from KZ451956.1 coordinate 465,799, forward strand.
TTATATTTAAGCTGAGGCCTAAAAATTTTAAAAGCAAAAAAAAGCCAAGTGACCATCAGATTTAGGGAAAAGGGGGAGTGGATGACAGGGTTATAAATACTAAAATTTTAAAACTCAATTTTGATAGCAAGATAAAAATATTAATTTTTGTAATTTCAATAAAATTTCAATCAAATTTCGGTAGTTTCAAAATTCAGTTGAGTTTTAGTAGAAACAGAAATTCAGTAACTTTTCAGATCAGTTTTGACTAGAACTGGTATGAAACTTGGTTCTCGATAGGGGTATGCAAACTATGGTTTAAGCCGAAAAATCGAACCGAATCGTTTAAATTTTGCAGTTTGGTTTGGTTTAGAATTTAACGGTTTGGTGATGATTTGATATTTTGAGTATTTCGGTTAATTGGTTTGGGTTCGGTTTGTTTGGAAACCAAACTAACCGAATTAACCGATTATTAAATAATACACATATAAATATGATTTTAGGGTTGGGGTTCAGTTATATTATAGTAATTTTTACAGTATTGCTTTTGAATTATTAAAGTGATAGTGTATATGTATATCTATGAGTTTTCATAATATATTTTTATGATAATTATTTAATGTATTTTTTTTCAGGAGTGATAATTAGAATGAATTCTTATAAGGGAGACTGTCTGAAAATTTGAAAAAATATTTATCATTTTTGATAAACAAATAAAATTTTTGTTATGTAATTTTGATTATATCGTGATATTGATGTAATGATGTGTTGCAATTGCTTTTGAATTCTTCCACTTTTTTGTTAGTTTATTTTGGTGATGTGATTGAGTTATTAAATTAAATTACTTATTGTGCTAAATTACTCTTATATTAAAACTATTATCTAGATATTAATATAGCAATATTTAATATCATTATAAAAAGATTAAAAAAAAAATTGAGATAAAAAAATATGGTTTTAACTGAACCGAATTAAACCAAATTGATATTTATTTGGTTAGTTTGGTTTATAATCTAATTTGGTTAGTTTGGTTTCATTAAATTTAAAATCGAACTCAAACTTTTTTTTGTTTGGTCACCAAACCAACCAATTAAATCGAATGCACGGGCCTAGCGATAAAATAGAAAAAATTGGTCTTATTTTTTTTTAAATTAGACAATCTGGAGCTCCTCGAGCCTCACATGATCGGTCTTAGATTTCTATGAAATAAACTCCGTGATCAATAAAGAAAAATCAAGAGAATTCGCTGCCAAAAATCCTCTAGCCATCGGGTGTTAATCCTAATATACTCGTTCGCGTATCTCGTGGGATGCTAATCATTTTATATTCATCTCTCATACCTCTTATTAAATTAACAAAAAAAAATCATTCATAATATTTATTTCAAATAATTTTATATTTTTACATTTAAAATTAAAACAATATATTCTTTTATTAACTAAATATTTATTTTTAATATAAATTCTATAAAAATTTTACTTATACATGATCATATTTTAATAATATTTATCTATTTAATTTAATTTAAAATTCTATTACTGAAAAATTTACAAAAATATAACAATCACAAGATGAAAAAAAATGAAGATTCAAATTTTAAGTTACAAAAATTCACAATACAATTTAATAGATCAAAAGGCTTCACTACAATAATATAACACACCAGAGTCGACCAACTTTGACACTGTAAAAATGAACAATCAAAGCTAATAATTTCAGCATTGGCTCAACATCAAGAAAGTACCAATGTTAAGATAGGTAGTACTGATAATTTGACTGATGCTAAGCTGACACTAATAATGTATTACTATAAGCGTCAGCTCGGCATCGGCTTAAGCCCTAATTAATACAACAAATCCCGTCATTGATATCTATATCAGCGTCAATCTGTCAGCCGACTTTGATATCTATATCAACGTTGGCCGACTGACCGATGCTGATATTGCATATCAGCGTCTGCTGATCGGCTGACACTGATATTTATTTCAAAATCGGCTGACGAACCAATACTGATATAGATATAAAAGAATATTATAATGAGACACTTTATGCACATGCAAATTTGTTAAGAAAATATTTACAAAAATCTAAAACTGCCACGCATATGAAAACAGTAACAAATATAAAATTTTAAAATGAAAAGACGAATGTCACAATGAATACTATCACAAGAAAAATAAAACCTAGCTTAATATCTAAGAATTTTAAAAGATTTCAGCAAGTAGAACTAGAAAACTCAAGAAGTCAAGGCAAACTGAAACTCAAAAGCTAGCTGTAGAAAAAAACAAAAGCTTTTTTTATCACTTTAAAGAACACCACAAACTTCTTTTTTTAAGTTTTTTTTGAATATATATAAAAGCAAATGGCTATTATGTGACTTCTGCTGTACGATCGTACGATCTGTCAGCAAGAAAGTCGCTTCTTCATCCAGATCAATACGGTTTTCAACGGTCGGATATCTGCCAGATCAGGTCTTCGTTTTTCGCCTTGGCTCTTCGGCGTCTGACTATTCGGTATGGAGCCGTCTGCTGTTCGGGATAATAGATCTCTTGTTCGGCATGGAGGCATTGCTTACGTGGTTTCAACGTCAGCCTCCACGTGGACGGTCCAGATGCGGAAGTGCGGATCCATATGCAACAATTGGCATAGGGTTGTGGAAACTGTTGTGCGGGCTGAACTTGAGGCGAAGCCCCCTCCGCATATGCTTGCGAAAGAATATATCTCCACTACTGGCTGATTAGGAATGACTAGTACTGCAACCAGCGATGGAAGAAGAGGAGTCGCCGTAGTGGGCAATTCAAGAAGGAGTTGTTGCAAGCAATTGTGTTGAAAGAGGCTGAACTGCGACAGATGGCAGTGGAATAATCAGAGTGCAAGAATTGGATGGCCCGCAGCCACGGGCGATGGAAAAACTGGAGGGATGGTGCAAGTATCTAAGGAACTATAGCAGTGATCGGCAATGCTAAAATTGGAAGGAAGGACCGCCGCAACCATCGGTGGCGCGACTTGTTGCAGGGCTCCAGCACG
>KZ451956.1:488200-527679 GCA_002786265.1 Apostasia shenzhenica
GAACAAGATAACGATTAGGTTCAGCAACAGTATTAATTCAACTTCAGATTCCGCAGTTATTTCGAACAGAGAAATGGGACAGAGTGGCGCCATTTTGTTGTAAACCTCGATAGGCATTATACGAAAGCAAAGAAGCGGCCAAAGGTTACCATAAGAGGTAGGCGGAGGGGTCGCCGGAGATGACATGGCAGGAAGAAGCGTTTCGGTGGGTTACCGGAACACTGGTCAGAGCGGAATCACGCAGGGGCGGATGATCTGGTGACGAACTGTGAGCTCGATCCAGTGAATGGGATCGGCCGGTGGAGATTGGAACTTCCATGGCAGCAAGGGGACGAGTGGGCAGCAGCCGCCATCAACGCGAATGGCGGCCGACGGCCAAGGACGAGGGTTTTGGATGGGGTTTTGGGCGAAGGAGAAGAACCGAGGTTAAAGCCGTCTTCTCCGTCCGGTCGGGATACAAAACCGGGGTTTACCCGGTTGAACCGCCGATAGGCCAAGCCAGGCCTCAACTAGTATTTTTGATTCGATCTTTATCTAATTTGAAAATATTAGAGACGAAAGTTTTAACTTGATCTCAAATTTGAGTTAGAGTTGGGCTCATTTACTATTAATTCAACTCAATTTTATTTCATTCGATTTACTTTTTAATTAATTTTAATGTTTCAATGAAATTTTAGATATAAATATTTTTATTCATCTAATTAATTTAAATTATGGACATTTTATTTTTATGATTTTTTAAATTTAAATATGTTTAATTAACTAATTAATAAAGTATCTTAATTAAGAAAAATTAATAATATAGCTTATTTTTGACCTCTAAATCCTAAATTTTAAACCTTAAATCCTAAATTCTAAACCCTGAAACTCCTAAACCCTAAATTCTAAACCCTAAAACTTATATATTAACTTTGAATAAAGCATATTTATATGTTCACTTGAAAAATATAAACCTTCTTGGAAATTTATTCATAAAAAATGCCCATATAATATTAATGGTTATTGCAATTGTTTTCTTGAAAGTGATAATTTTGGCAAATGATTTTTCATAATTATTTTCTAATGGGAACATTCATCCCTATTGAAGAGATTTTAGAGATGACGAATCAGTTGCGATAAAATATTTTAGCATAGATTATCTGTAATAATTTTTGCTTGGTTCTTCAAGTTCTTTGGAAATTTGTGTAGGACAGTTTTCAGAATTTCTGGTCAAAAGGAAACTTTTACAGAATTTCTGGTCAAAGGATTACTTTGTTTGAATTTTCATTTTGGTTGGGCGTTTCTTTGGGCTTCAACATCAGATTGGGCTTCTTTTTCATCTGTGGCCTGATTTTTCTGAGCCCGTTTTTTTTGTCGCAAAGGGCCAAATTCCTCTTCAGGTTGGGCTCCTTGTGGGCCAAAAGTTTCTGGCGCGTTCGTTTATATGGCTTGTTCCGGTTGGGGCCAATTATTTCACGTTCCATTTATGGGCCATTGGAGTGGGCTTTTATATGGTTTCTTTTCTAGTGCAGGCCTTTCCACATTCTATCATGGATTGGGCTTTTGTTCCTAGTGGGCTTTTCAACCCATTGATTGAAAAGGCTCTATTTAGTTTTTTCCTTTAAGCCCTATTTGGTGAGAGGACCAAAATCCAGACCAAAAATAAACTAATTTAAAAATAATAATAATAATAATAATAATAATAATAAATTATTTTTAAAATTTTTTCTACACAAATATTAATATAAAAAAAATATTATTTTACTTTACATACTCAATAATTTTTAATAAAAATATCTACTTTATTTCACATCCTATATCAAAATATTCAAATCTAGTATTTTAGTTAGGATGTGAAATAAAATTAATATTTCTATTAAAACTTATTGAGTATGTGAAGTAAAATAATATTTTTTATATTTGAATTTGTGTAGAATAATTAAAAAAATTATTTATTATTATTATTATTATTATTTTATATTATTTTTTTTAAACTAGTACCATCTCAATCCTGATTTTAGTCTTGCCGCCAAACATGGCTTATTGTCTAAAACTTTGTATCTTTCCCGTAAGAGTCTTATGGACTTTTATTTCTTTTAGTTTGTTTGATGTAACCATTGTTCCTTAATGATTTATTTATGGATCAGTGCCCGATGGATCGTGCCCGATGGATCCCTCCCCTCATGAAGGGTTTATCAAAAAAAAAAACCCTAAACTCTTTGCAGTCGTCGCAGGTGTGAGCTCCGAGCTCCCGGTAAGTAATCCCTTCTGCCGCCTGCTTCTCAACCCATCTCTCTCTCTCTGATAGTTGCTTAGCTGTTGATATTTAGTTAAAATAATTTAATATATATCGAATCGGACTTAAAATGTGGTTATTCTAATGGAAATTAGTTTGAAACAATACATGTATGTGTGTAGTTATCAATATTAGTTAAACGTCTCAACATATTGTGAATCGGTATTTAGATCCTTATATTTTATTCAAATATATCGATAAATTATTAAATAGTTGTATAATTATTGTTATTCAGTTACAATAGGTTGACATGTAATGAAAACAAACTCTAAATGCATGCAGTCTGCCTGAATCGGCGACATAGCAACAAAGAGTTGTATAATTGCGATTGTTCATTTAAAATATACTAATGTATAACTAATTATCCGCTAAAATCATATAGTTTGAGGAAATGCTTCATTATATTATTAAATATTTGTATAATTACTAGTATTTAGTTAACATATCATGACATCTATCAAATTGGACACGAAATATCTGTATTTGGTCGATATATGTAGAAGCGTGACATATAAATTATGTCATTATTTGTGTTATAAGTCAATTTCTCCATAAATTGCGAATGATACCTATGTGCAATAATTCCATTCAAAAAAAATGACATATGATCGAAAGCAGCAAAATTGCTAGTGTTCATTCTAAATACGTTAATAGCTAACAAATCGGACTCTAAAAACAAATATTCAGCGAGAAATATTTTGATATATAATCAAACAATTGTTTAATGCTGAAATTGAGTTAAAATACCACAATATATATCGAATACGACTCTAACGGTGTGTTTTCTATTAAAATAAGTCAATATAACCCATGCAAATTGTGTAATTATAAATATTTAGATAAAATGCATGGATATGTAACGAATCTACATCTAGATGCTTGTATTCTATGAAAATACATTTAAAAATTATCGAGTTGTTGTATAATTATTAGTGATCCATTAAAATAATGTAATAAAGAAAGAATCAATCTCTAATGAAAGTTTTTAGCTTAAACTCGTCTATATGAAAATAAAAAGTTATTTAATTGCTAATATTCAGTTTAAATACATTTGATATGTAACAAATGATCTTTAAAAATATTTTTTAGTTGAAATTCTTCAATATATCATCGAATAGTAGTTAAATTGCAGGAATTTAGTTAAAATAGTGGAGATATCTATCAAATTAGACTCGGAATGTGTGCATTTAGATAAAATCTGTGGATGCAATACATATAAGCTGTAGCAATTATCTCAATTACAATATAATGTGTTGATATAAAACGAATCGGCATAAAAATGTTACTATTTCAATCCAATACAATAAAATATTCATCGAATAGTTGTATGATTGTTTGTGTTACTTCAAATATACTAGTACATAACAAATTGTGCTTTAAAAGCAATTATGCAATTTAAATACCTTGACATATCTTTGAATAGTTATTTTGTTGCTTAATATTCTATTAAAATACCTTAATACATTTCGCATCGGATTCTAAATATGTGTATTCTATTAATTACATCGTCATAACCCAGATAAGTTGCGTAATTGTCAAAATTTAGTTAAAATGTCATTATATATATATAATGACATTTTAACTAAATTTTGACAATTACGCAACTTATCTGGGTTATGACGATGTAATTAATAGAATACACATATTTAGAATCCGATGCGATATGTATTAAGGTATTTTAATAGAATATAAGCAACAAAATAACTATTCAAAGATATGTCAAGGTATTTAAATTGCATAATTGCTTTTAAAGCACAATTTGTTATGTACTAGTATATTTGAAGTAACACAAACAATCATACAACTATTCGATGATATTTTATTGTATTGGATTGAAATAGTAACATTTTTATGCCGATTCGTTTTATATCAACACATTATATTGTAATTGAGATAATTGCACAGCTTATATGTATTGCATCCACAGATTTTATCTAAATGCACACATTCCGAGTCTAATTTGATAGATATCTCACTATTTTAACTAAATTCCTGCAATTTAACTACTATTCGATGATATATTGAAGAATTTCAACTAAAAAATATTTTAAAGATCATTTTGTTACATATCAATGTATTTAAACTGAATATTAGCAATTAAATAACTTTTTATTTTCATATAGACGAGTTTAAGCTAAAAAAATTTTATGTTAATATTTGTGTAGAAAAATTTTAAAAATAATTTATTATTATTATTATTTTTTAAATTAGTATTATTTTGGTCTTGATTTTGGTCCTCTCACCAAATAGGGCTTAAAGGAAAAAACTAAATAGAGCCTTTTAATCAATGGGTTGAAAAGCCCACTAGGAACAAAAGCCCAATCGATGATAGAATGTGGCAAGGCCTGCACTAAACAAAGAAACCATATAAAAGCCCACTTCAATGGCCCAGTAAATGGAACGTGAAATAATTGGCCCAACCAGAACAAGCATATAAACGTAACGGCCCAGAAACTTTTGGCCCACAAGGAGCCCAACCTGAAGAGAAATTTGGCCCATTTGGAACAGAAACGGGCTCAGAAAGTCAGGCCACAGATGAAAAAGAAGCCCAATCTGATGTTGAAGCCCAAAGAAACGCCCAACCAAAATGAAAATTCAAACAAAGTAATCCTTTGACCAGAAATTCTGAAATTTGACCAGAAATTCTGAAAATAGTCTCATTTGACCAGAAATTCTGTATAAAGCTTCCTATGACTAGAAATTCTGAAAACTGTCCCCTTAGACACAGATTTCGAAAGAACTTGAAGAACCAAGCAAAGATTATTACAGATAATCTATGCTAAAATCTTTTATCGCTGATTCACCATCCTCTAAAATCTCTTTAATAAGGATGATGTTCCCATTAAGAAAACAGTTATGAAAATCATTTGCAAAATTATCACTTTCAAGAAAACAATTGCAATAATCATTAATATTATTGAGGCATTTTTTATGAATAAATTTCCAAGAAGGTTTATATTTTTCAAAGTGAACATATAAATATGCTTTATTCAAAGTTAATATATAAGTTTTAGGGTTTAGAATTTAGGGTTTAGGAGTTTAGAGTTTACGGTTTACGGTTTAGGCCTCGTTTGTTTGCCCATTTAAAATTGACCTGTTTTAATTTTAACCAGGCATATCACATCACACATAAAATTTAATATTAAAAATTAATTTTATTTCACATCTTACACATATTACTAAAATAATAACTAACTTATATCACATCCCTCACATATCCCAATATAATAACTAATTTTATATCACATCTCTCACACACCTCAATATAATAACTAACTTTACTTCACATCATTCACAACTTTTAATAAAAAAAATATTTTTATCCAAATTTAATTTTAACCTTGTTAAATTTAACCTTACAAACAAACAAATCCTTAGAGTTTAAGGTTTAGGATTTAAGGTAAGATTTAGGGTTTAGGATTTAGGCCCTGTTTGTTTGGCCAATTAAAATTAACCTGATTTAATTTTAACCAAGCATATCACATCACATATAAAATTTAATATTAAAAATTAACTTTATTTCACATCTTACACATATTACTAAAATAATAACTAACTTATATCACAACGCTCACATATTCCAACATAATAACTAACTTTATAGCACATCATTCACATACTCCAACATAATAACTAACTTTACTTTACATCATTTAGAATTTTCATTAAAAATATCTCTATTCAAATTTAATTTTAACTTTATTAAATTTTACCTCACAAATAAACAGACCCTTAAGGTATAAAATTTAGGATTTAGAGGTAAAAAATAAGCTACATTATTAATTTTTTCTTAATTATGATATTTTATTAATTAGTTAATTAAACGTATTTAAATTTAAAAAATCATCAAAATAAATGTCCATAATTTAAATTAATTAGATGAATAAAAATATTTATATCTAAAATTTCATTGAAACATTAAAATTAATTAAAAAGTTAAATCGAATGAAATAAAATTGAGTTTGAATTAATAGTAAATGAGCCCAACTCTAACTCAAATTTGAGATCAAGTTAAACTTTTGTTCCCTAATATTTTCAAATTAGATGAAGATCGAATCAAAATACTAGTTGAGGCCTGGCTTGGCCTAGCGGCGGTTCAACCGGGTAAACCCCGGTTTTGTATCCCGACCGGACGGAGAAGACCGCTTTAACCTCGGTTCTTCTCCTTCCGCCAAAACCCCATCCAAAACCCTCGTCCTTGCCCGTCCGGCCGCCATTCGCGTAGATGGCGGCTGCTGCCACTCGTCCCCTTGCTGCCATGGAAGTTCCAATCTCCACCGGCGATCCCATTCACTGGATCGAGCTCACAGTTCCGTCACCAGATCATCCGCCTCCTCGTGATTCCGCTCTGACCGGTGTTCCGGTAACCCACCGAAACGCTTCTTCCTGCCATGTCATCTCCGGCGACCCCTCCGCCTACCTCTTATGGTAACCTTTGGCCGCTCTTTGCTTTCGTATAATGCCTATCGAGGTTTACAACAAAATGGCGCACTCTGTCCCATTTCTCTGTTCGAAATAATTGCGGAATCTGAAGTTGAATTAATACTGTTGCTGAACCTAATCGTTATCTGTTCATGCTTCCATCATTTTGAATCATCATTGATAAACTTCAAGAAAGTCTTCTTTTGACCTGCTCTGGTTTATTGCATTTATGGTTAGTTCTCTAATCAGCTTATTTCCAGGAGGATTCATGACAACCGTCCTAATGTTCTGGAAGTTGTTGAACTTTTTCCTTGTAATGAATATCCCGACAGCGGGCTTCATCTTGTATTCCATGAAGCTCTTCTTCCTTTCGCATTTCTGTGCAAAAATGAGGTTGGTGCTTCGCTTACTTAATAACTTGCTATTGGGCTAATAAATAATTTTTGATCTTGGTGTCATTCCTTTTTTTGTAGTATTCACATCACTTTTTAAATTTCTGTTTTCTGGTTCAGAGTGCAGGAGGAGATGCGTACTTGCTATATGCATTGACAGTTTCTGGAAATGCTTACCTACTTAACTTGAAAAGGCCTTTCAATTATGTAGCAGGTTCATTATTCCCACAGAATGAGCTTATAGAGTTCAGTGTGCAAGGCAGTGCCCTGTCAGGGAAGATAACATCTGTAACAGCAACATCAGGATGCCTGGTAGTGGGGATGCAGGATGGCTCGATTGTCTGTTACCAACTTGGAGTCCTTGATCCTGACAAACCAGGTATCCTTAATTCTTCTGTTTGATCAATAAACTCTACTCTATTTTATTGATATGCCTATGTTTAGGTTATTTATGTACCTGTTTTATATGATGGGGACATCATAGCCATAGCCATAGTTTTAGAGAAGGCTTACTTTAATATCTTCTTTTCCCCGTAATTTCTGTAGGATTCATGTATGAGCTACGAGAAGATGCTGGAATGGGTCGCTTATGGAATTTCATGTCCAGGTATGATACTTCAAGTGTGAATTTTTGACTTATGATCTATTTTGCATTATTACTTCTTGTAAAAAGGAGCTAGATCAAGCAGTTTTTTTTTATTGGTTCCGCTCAATTTATTGATATCTGCATGATTGAAATTTTTTTTGGTGTTCTTAAAACTTACTCCACAATCTATGTTGTCTTGATATAAAGATGTCTTATAGGGGAAAGGTCGCAGGAGCAGTGCAGGATATGGAAACATCTGAAGTTTGTGGGAGAAAGTTATTGTTTGTTCTTCATTCCGATGGGAACTTGCGTATATGGGATCTTGTAAATCATGCGAGGGTGCTCAGTCATAATATGACCTCAATTGAACTATCAGGCAAAATGTTTTTGCTGTTTTCCATATTACGCATGCAATCTTCACGTTTAGCTCCTAAAACATATCAAAGCGACCTAGACACAAAAAAATTATTTGGTTGTTTGGAGCAATAATATTGATTGGGTCTTAATTTAGTTTCTCTTCATTGTCTTAAGAGCTTATTTTTACAATTATTGCATAACTAATGTACTCCATGATTTTCTGGTTATAATGACAGTGTGCTTATCTTTGTTCTTTAAAACGCTACTGTAGTTAATATTTTCAAACTTCAGCAGAAATCTTGTTTGGCTGGTTGCAGCAATAATCCCAAATCGATGTTAAAGTAGTCGTATATCATGGCATATGTCATGATAACCATTTTAAGGGACATTAATTTTGTTTTTATTTTTGATTACTATTATCTTCCATTTTCTTTTTCTTAGTAGTTGTTTTATGTAATATGTTCTGAAGCTATTTTTGTAGACGTTAAATTTTGTTAGTGTTTTTTTTAAAACTATTTTCTGGATATAATGATGGGATTATCTATGTTTCGTGCTCTTTTGATTAATCTATTTTTTAAAACTTTTGATTCTTCCTTCTGTTCATCATATCAGGAACTACCCCTTCCAGGCTACGGGTGGGTTCTTCTAGTAATGATGCAAATAGGATTACTTTAGCTATATTGCATGTAAGTGTTTTGTTGTACCAAAATGGTAACTCTGTTCTTGTTTAACCATTTTATTGTATATTTATGCCATGGCTTCTTTTTTTTCACTCCCCCTTCATTTGTAAGCCTCATTAATTGTGTCTGATAGTATATTATATTGTTTTAACTCACACTTGCTTTCCTAATTAAGGTATCTGATGTTGACGTGATTGCTGTTTATAACTTTGGTATTAATGTTGGTGAGAAGAACATATTGTCACCTGAACCTTTATTGAAGACTATTGTTTTGGACAAGGTGAGATTATTCCATGATATTTATTTGGAATGCAGTTTTTTCTTGATGTAAAACATGATTGCATAATGGTGTGGGACTAAATGGTCATGATATTATATAAATTTGAGGTCAGTAAATTAAGTGAGAAGTCATCCCAAATGACATAAATATTGTTAAATGTGTTAATCGAGAAATGAAAACACTGCGAACAAACCATATCAAATTTTAAATGGAATTGAGTCATTGATAAATAAGAATGTACTAAAATAGATTATGAGGTAGTTAAATTTCATATGATCAATGCTGGTAATCAAGAATTTATTTAAATTCTTTCAAGATTAAATGTAGCAATTAATACTTTATTAAATTTCATGTCACTCAATCACTGAATTTGAGATAAATCGACTGGCCTGCATGATTGATAATTATAATTTGAATTCCTTTAATTAGCTTTTTTTTGTACTAGAGAAGAGATTATACCTTAATTGAACAAGTTCAGATAATCATGGTAGAAAAAATCAATGATAGAAAGTAGAATGTGCATGAGGATTCAATGGATGACATCGGATGATTTTCTGTGAAAAAATTCTTATGCAATAGATTTCTTCTTCACATGGTTAAAAGTATTACTTTCACATGGGTTTAGTAGAATGCCAATGTGCTTCTCTATGATTCTTCACGAGAATAAGTTGCTCCAATTGCCTCATGTAAGAGGATGTTTGAATGTGACACTTGTGATGATGACCAAGCAACTTGGATGGAAAAGGGCATCATCGATTCTACAATGAAATGGAGGATTGGCAGTGGTGTATGAAGGTGTATATTAGTGTTTTGAGGAAATGTTTTTTCTCTTTAGGATAGCTAATGTTTCTAGGATCTTGCGTAAGGTTCTGGCTCTTCTTTTCAAGTATATGTAACCTTTACAAAATCATGCACCCAAACTAAAATTTTAGTGCTTGTTTGGTCTCAGGGCAACTTTAGTCATACCAAAGACCAAAATAGTTCATTCATTATAAAAAATAATATTAAATTAATTTATATCACATCTTACACAACTTTCAATATAAAAAAATAATTTTTTTATATCTTACATCAATTACAATCTATCAATTAACTCTATTTTATATCCTACACAATTTTAATATAACTAATTTTATTTCCCATCATACACATATCTCAAGGCATTCCCATAATTTTTATAGTCTCTTTGTGAAATAGACCCTTATTCATAGATCCGATTCACATTTTCAATTACAGATTATATAATTAGAGACTCATTTGACAAGCAAATAGATAATGAGAGACAAATACTACTAAAATAAACGAATAAATATTGACACCAATTAACTTGAAAAATTAAAATATTAGATAATTGGCATCCATTGAAGTAATCATGTTGCGATTTGATGTTAGTTATCCATGATGAAGATATACCCATTTATTCTTTTTTCTGCGATGATCTTTGCCTTGTTGAGTATGTGCCAACCCTGCACTTATATCTACCGAGAAAATCAAATCTTATCTGTGAGCTAGTCAAATGATAAGCATCAAAGCCATCGTGATGCGATTTGACATTGGTCTATGAAATGCATTTCAGCACAATCTCATTTGGGTGTCATCGATTGTGGAGAGGCCCCCATCACATAAGCTATCTTTAATCATTGACTGCTTGTTATCTCTTTAGGTTCTGTTTGGTTGGAGGAAAAAAAGATGATATGAAAAAATTTTGTGAAAAGTTTTAGAAAAATATGTATGATGTGAAATAAAGTGAGCTAGTTATATTAAAAATTGTGTTGGATGTGAAATAAAGTGATTGTTTAATGTTGAAATTTGTGTAGGATGAGATATAAAATATTTTTTAAAGGTTTTTTTAAAATAAATTTAAGATTTTGGCCATGGCTAAAATAAGTTATTTTTTTTTAGCCAGTTGCCAAACAGAGCCTTATGTCCAAATTTGTCCCATGGGTTGGATGACATAATTTTTAATTAAAAGAAAGTTAAAGAGTTTAAGTTTTGTATTCTATATGGTCTTCTATCTCATGACACATCAGCTTATATACATGTTTTTTTATTCACTTTCAAGTTATTTGTGCATAGAAACTTGCATGATGCATCTGGCATGTGTACCATTATAATCTTTAGGTCATTTATATGAAATCACTAGCCAATACTTCTTCTTGGTCTCATTTCTTCAAAATAAACTCTATATACTAGATGATGATTAGCTTCCATATTAACTTGATAACATTAAGATAACTTATTTGGGAGGTGGTTTACTTGTAGTGCTTTGCTATGTACTGGAAAAATAACTACGATGGAACTCTTTTTTGATGTGGAGTTGATAGATTTTTCTACTGATTTTAAAGTCATTATTCATACTTTAATATGTATATATATTTTTATATTTAAGTTTTCCTTAACTGTATGATCAGTTTTTTCAGGCCTTGTTGATGTTTATATGGGCAATGATTGTCTTTGCACCAGGGAAAATTTATTGACATGAAAATTGGTTCATCCAACCTTTGGATACTTAAAGAAGACGAGTCATTGTTCTATGAGTTATCTGATTATGATAATAGAATGTGAGTATTATAGGAACAAGTTGTTTCATTTTTATTCTTGACAATGTTTAGTAGGGCTGCTTCTATATTATGACTCTTAAATGTTTATGTTCCTTGTTCATTTTGAATGTCAGTATGTTCCATGAGGCTTCCAAAGGAATTATAGTTTCGATTTTTAACTGTCTAGTTTATTAATAATTTATATTATTGGTAAGCCTTGTCATAATTGTCCACATCTGGATATAGTATTAATCATGTAGCATCGTGATAAAATCAAACTACGTTTAGTGATTGTATATGAATAGAACTGTTGTTAGATGAAACATTTAGTCATGACCAAGTACATGTGGATATGGTTTGAGTGGGGTGAGACAGGAAATTTTTGTGTTGGTGTTAACTTGAATTTGATTCATAGGTTAATGTTTTTACTTCAATTTAAACCTTGTTTAATTGTTTAGATGGTGACAAGCTTTATTTTTAAATCCATCCCAAGCAGTCTTAGATACACTTTTTTTTTTCTTAGATACATGTCATGATGCATGGAAAAGATATTTATTAGTCTAGGTGCATGGTAAATGTGCATTTCTTAAATTAGCATTAAATGATGTTTGCACATGATGTGCATTTTGCGGAGAAATTGCATTTTGTTCCCTATTTCATACGTATGTATACTATTTGCGGCCACATTTTTGCACCTTTCATTGTTAAAATATTACAAAATGTACTATTAACTCCTTTTGACTTCACAGACATTAACTCATTGGAAACTCATCTGAAATACAGTTTTCTTATTGCAATGGTTTCTACGTGAATGGCCCCAACTCCAATATACTCAGCATTTGTTAGATACCCCATTCTCTCTCTTTTGTCTTATGGTATCGCGTGCGAATCTGACTATCATCCTCCTTGGAGTTATTCGAGTGAGGAGGATGTCAAGAGTAGCAAGTTAAGATGCTGCTCATAGATCAGTAGCATGATTAAATGTCGTAATTATTCTTCCTTTGTCATACAATTGGGTTTACATGTGATACTATATAGTCTACAGATGCTATTGTCTTATGAAGATGGTCCAAATCTTATTATCATGGTTTAGATTTGGCATTGTTTATCAAGCTATGAGGTTGGAGGTAGTACCTTGTTTGTAGCACCAAGATGGTTTGGCTCTTGAAATAGGAAAGAATTGCTTAGAGGATATCTGGGAGTTTTATTATTTTCATTGATTAGTCTTTGTATGATCAGATAGTGGTATAATGTTTAATATTAATGATAGTTTCTCTTGACGATCTATGTGGAAGAAGATTTCAAATCTAAAATTACCAGAAACGTTGTATTCATGTGTTTAAATTGTATTCTATTGAAATCTTTGTTCCGGGATTTCATTATTTTGCCAACTAGCGCTTTAGATAATGATAAATAATACAGACATTCTATTTTTGGTCATCTTGAAAACATAGGTAACAATGATGTGAAATTAGATGAGGTAATGGTTTGATATTACCTAGGGTCCATTATCCATAATAAATGGAGTACAGAAGAGAACAATATTCACAAAAATCAAGTTTGGATTGCTGGAGTGGAGTGTGACAGGAATGTTATATCATATTAAGATGTATATTATGTTGTAAGAAAAAAAATATAAAATTGTTGTCTGATTAACTTGCTAAATGGGGGTGATTGCTCGGTAATTGAGAGAGAAAATATCCTTAATGTTAGTATTGCGTAGATGCATATGCTTATATGAATATTGCACATTGAAGTGGTTTGCATTAGAGAGGATTGTGTCAATGGGTGATCATTACTCATATAGGATAATATTATGGATAGACATGTAAGATTGTTTGGCCATGTCTTTGGCATTTACGCCTCGTTTGGTTCGAGAAGAGATTTTCACCCAACACAAATTTCAACTATAAAAATTAATTTTATTTCACATCCAATACAAATACGAATATTAGAATTAAAAATATTTCACATTTTATACACTTTCTAATAGTAAAATAAATTTTTCTCTTATTAAACATAAAAAATAAAATAATTTTTTTTTCATATCTAAAAAAAAAGCTCGAGCCAAACGAGGCATTAGAGGCTCTTTTGTGTGGGGGCTTTGGAAAGTTCAAAAAGACAGACTCGATTTTTAGACATTAAACATGATCTTTTCTTACTTCTTCGAGAGAGCATTGGTTTAGATCAAGCACAATGGAGAAAAAAAATTCATGTTGGTGACCCCAACTAATTTGGGATTAGTCGTCACTTTTGCTGCTTGTTGTTTTGTGTTGTCCTTGCCAAATTTAACATTTGTTTTAGTAGTGGCAGTAGTTATAGTGCTTCAGCATTTTACTGTTTAGATGTTGCTGCACAAGTCCACCAACTACCCACCAAATGTAGTGTAATCTTTTGTCTTAGCAATTGAATTTATAAATTGTTCAAAGATTAGAATGAGGAATGGATGATATATTAAAGGGACAAAAATGACAAAGGAAGCAAAATGCATGAAAGAGACACGGTTATTAATAATCCCTTTATTTGACTTATTACAGAAAAAAGAACACCTAGGTAAAAGCTAAGATTCAGGATTCTTTCTTTTCATCTCCAAACAAACTGCAGTTTATAAATGTTTATGCTTGATAATCTAGTAATACTTGTTTATGTACCCTTTGGTGAGTTGCTTTTCTCGGATTATATCTGGTGTTGTCTGGGATGACATTATGGGAAATAGTTTCTCATAATCATTATTTGCAAAATGGACTTCTTCCTTCCTCGATCCCGTCCTCCCTATTTCTCCCTGTTCTCAACCTAGTTTATAAACATCTGTGCTCGATCTGTTGGCTCAATATTTACTTTGTTTCATAGAGTTGTTTTTCAGGGAACAGGCATCCAGCTATGGTTTGCAAGAAGACTTTGTGGCTGATCAGTTATTTCAAAGCTCTCAACTTACTCTAGATGATCTAATATGGACCAACAATTCAATATTTTCTTCAATGAAGGTTATTTGTCTCATAAACAAATGTTTTTTTAGATTAGTTATAGAATTACTTTCAGTACCATTAACATTGTTCTGTACAATGGAACTGCTTCATTTCTGTTTCAAAGGAAGGAGATATTGTTGTTCACATGCAATATTAAGTGTGTAACTATTTAATTTCAGCTTGTAATGGCCACAATCGAAATAAGTCTTAATTAATGCCTTAATTAAACCACAAATTTGAGCCTAAGGATTAATAACGATTTGAAACTTAACTAATGCTTGAATATCCCCAACATCATAATTATAGAAAAAGAGATTTGGAATGATTTGAGTTTAATTTTTAATTAAGCCCCAAAACTTAGCCTTAATTAAGTGATATGGTCATGCATAACATAGGTTAAAAATGTAATGATAAGACAGTCGATGTGAAATTTTATGATCCAATTATTTGTCCAAACTTCACTAATACTATATACAACACTAAACAAGAATGCATGGCAAAGAAGAACTATAAAGCTTACTGCAGATAGTGAAAATGTGTAGATAATAACAAGGATGCTTTATTCTGACATTAAGACCCTGTTTGGCGTGAGGACTGAAATGGTACTAGTTTAAAAAATAATAAAAATAATAAATAATTTTTTTTAATCATTCTACATAAATTCTAATATAAAAGCCTTATTTTATTTCACATTCTCAATGATTTTTAATAAAAATATTAACTTTATTTCACATCCTAAACCAAAATATTTGAATAAAAAAGTATTATTTCAAGTATTTTGGTTTAGGATGTGAAATAAAGTTAATATTTTTATTAAAAATCTTTGAGAATGTGAAATAAAATAATATTTTTTTATATTAGAATTTGTGTAGAATGATTAAAAAAATTATTTATTATTATTATTATTATTATTATTATTGTTTTTTAAACAAATATTATTTTGGTCCTCGCGCCAAACATGACCTAAAATATCTTTTAATCAAGATATAAGGTTTAGGAACTATATCTCCAACAAACCAGTATTGCTTTCGATTCCTCGCACTTCGTCTTGCCTTTGCTTGGTTCTTCACATGGACCAAGGGGAGATGTCATTTTGTTTAGTCTGGGAAAAGATGAGTTTACTAGGAGAACTTGAATGTGAAATGTTTTGAATCTTTTGATGAGTTTGTATTTCCTTTTTCAATTATTTCCTTTTTATTTTTATTTTAACTTCATCACAAGATTTTCATTTTTTTGAGAACTTTGTTGCCCTTTTAGGATCAAGGTGCCAATTTTATTTCTTCTATATTTCTACGAAGATTGCTCCAACCTGGAGTTTATCATAGTGCTGCTTTACGTGCCATTTTACTTGATCGGAAGAAGTATCTTTCAGACATTGAGTTTCAGTCTCTTTCTGTCGCTGGAGTAAAAAAGGAGATATCAAAAGTAGTTCATGGAGAGGTAATATAATTATCATTGTCAAAAAAATTAATTTTCATTTGATTGCATTAATCTGCATTAATATTCATGAACGTGAATGGCTGTTTTTTTGGCATTAGGAAAGCACTGTGAGTTCTTGCTCAATGGTCTTTTACTGGAAGGATTTCTGCTCTCGTTTTTTTCAATACTGGTGTGAGAACAGTGTGCCTTATGGCTTGTTTACTGATTCTTCAAACAATGTTCTTGGTCTGATTCGGAAAAATTCCTTCTCTCTTTTTCGTTCTTTGGAAGGAATTGAGAAGCTTATTTATGGTCAGATTAAATTCTTTATTTTTCTTGGTTAATTCAAAGTCAGTTCGCTGGACTATTTCAATAATTAGGAATCCTTGTGCTATTTTATTATTCTGCAGGCTCTTCTGATGAATTTCATGATCTGAAATCCTATGGGTTGACTTTAACCAATGAAAATGTTAACAGTGAACTCCTCTATGAAGTTCTGAGATGTGTGTCTCACATAAATCATCAGATTGGCCGAGCTGCTTCTGCTATTTTTTATGAATCTCTCCTTCTTCCCTTAATTTCATGTGAAGATGTCACTTTTCACTTATTAAAGATGCTGGAAACTGGATACAGTCCATTCTCTAGTGCTCTCTCAGTACAGGTTGGATTTGATTGTACTTGGGAGAAAATGCAATCAAAGCATAAAAGCCTCAGGAAGTTTTCAGTTGACATGTTGCTTTCTCTTCATGCTTTACGCACTAAAACTGCAAACTGGACTGGAGTAATAGATGCCATAGGAAAGTATCTTGAATATTTGAAACCTCACAAAAGCAGCCAAAGGTCTAAGGTAGCGGGAAATTGCAGTATCAATTCCATCTTTCTTGTTCATGCTAGTTCACAAGTTGCCAGGGTGATGTTCGAGTCAGTTTTTGATGTATTTCTTCTTCTTGGATATTTGATTAATGCTAGTGGGCAGGTAAAACGTTTGACTTTTCAATTTCACGTACACAAGGATGAAAGAAACATTGATTATTTATTAAAAACTGTCCTTAGTTTTTCAGATATTTAACTCTTCGATGGTCCATATCTCTTGAATTTGCAGTATTTTTCCTGATATTTATCTGTTTGTTGGTTCATATCAATTGAATTAGCATTTGTTGATTTAAGCATGATCAAATGTAGGTCTCAATGATGCAAGCTGATGTTACACGAATAAAAATAAATCTGATTCCTATGGCTCTGGAAATACTTACACAGTGGTTAGTTCTCCACTTTTTGGGAACCACTCCAACTACTCCTGTTGTGGATGATTTTACTTCTCGCCTTTCTTCGTTGCACATAGGTATTTAAGTTTTCCAACTCCCTTCCTTCAACCTGTTAATGGGCATTCTACTTAGGCTGTTGCACTCACTAGTATTCATTATAATACAGTCTTGGTTTATTATTATTATTATTATTATTATTATTACTATTATTATTTTGACAAACATGTGGTATATCTAGTTGACTCAATTAATATACATTTTCATAAATATATATATATATATATATATGTGTGTGTGTGTCTCTCTCTCTCTCTGTGTCTATATATATATACAGATTATTTGTGTTCTAGACTATCCACAAATTTAATTTTACCAATTTAGATAATGACTTGATTGCTATTAAAGCATACAATGAAATAAGTTGATAATCTATTTTAGAAATGCTCATTTGATGTTCACGTTTACTCGCGTGTTTCTCTGTATCAAAATTATAAAACTTTATTGATTGGAAAGAATCTTTCATCATGTTCCAGGTGCTAAGTACAAGTTATGAAGATTGCAATTTATGTCATGGTGATCATCTACACAATGCATAAGATACCTTTAACAATTATGATGATCATCAACGATCTTGATTGTGCATTTGAATAATTAATTCAGCTATAATTATGTTGTGAATTTCAGCTATGATTATGTTGTGAATTGGTAATCTCCTATTAGGGGAAAAGTTTCACTTGTATTAATCATTTTGGTACTAGGCATCCTCCTGGACGGAGCTTCTCTGCACTAAATAGAGGGGTTGTTTTGGTGGAGAAGATAGTAATACTGGAGGGGAAATTAGTTGGGCAGGGTTATCCTTAGGCTCAGTTCCAGCTTGTATTCTTTTGCAATTCTCTCGTATTTTAGGGGGAGGAAGATTACAAGGGACAATTGCTTGTTATTCCTTTATGTAGTTCTTTTATTCTTACTCTCATTACACATGTTTCCTTATGTAGGATAAAGATATATAGTCACTACATTAGTGTTCTTGTTTCAGGAATTTCAACGTGGAGCAGTTTCAGTGCTCGAAGCCAATCAGGCTGTAGGAGCTTTATGATCTGTTAAAAGTTTTTTACTTATTTGTTCCGTACGAAGACTCTGAGGTTATGAGTTTTTTGGGCCAAATTCTTGAAGAAAGTGTCCTTGTAAAGGTTTTGATAAGGCTCTTGGTAAAGATTCTTAAGCATAGTTTTCTCAAGTTCTTGCGGAAGTTTCTCAATGAAGCCTCTCTTGATTCGTGAATTATATCATTGCTGAGGATTTATTCTCTCTCGACTCAAAAAGGATCTTGATGTTGAGGTTTCTTCTCGAGATGTTAGGTTTCTTATCGAGTTGATGTTTGGTCTTGATTTCTTGGTACCTTTGTACTGTGAGATCGTTAACCTTTTAAAGGTTTCAAGAGAAGGCGCTTTGCGGGGTTGGTGACATGGAATAACAAGGTCTAGGAACTAGATGCTTTGAGGATGTGGATTTTGTGAACTACACCATGCGTGATTCCTTGGCTCCGTCTTATGAGAATAAGAAACTATTGTTGCGTACTTCAAATGTGGAATCTTAGTAGTTACCTTTCTTTCATCCTTCACTTGGCTGTGGATAGCTTTCGACTATTTCTTTTGGTGCATATGACTCCTTTGTACCTTATTTCATTGATGTATTCGTGCATTTGAGGATGGAGACTTTATCATCTTCTCTTAACCCATTTCCAAGCTAGTAATGGTCTTCATTATTTCCTCTATCCCTTATCTAGCACTGAGGCCTCAAAGGGCTACAAATGCTCAATATTGATCGCCTAGCACATTTCCATGTAGGTCACCTAATAGATTAGTTTATGTTTTCGTGTATTGTGTGAGTCTCTCTTTCCTTAGAGCTCGCTTGCAATGTTGTTGTGATTGCTCGAAGTTATATGACCTACTCATACACATTGTGGATTCCAACGAGGAAGTGGTTGGCTTGAGTTGCTCCTCGTTGTCATCTTAGATTTCCTTGATGTCTATAAACTACCTGTAAAGGTCCCATCGATGAGTAGCCCATGCAAGCCTTGAATGGGGACTTGTTGATGGAGTTGTGTACAACATTGTTGAAGGCAAACTGAACATACATGAGTGTCTCATCCTAAGTCTTCATGTTTTTTTGTGAGCTATGAAGCACGAGTATGATACGACGATACAGATACGACGATACGCCAAACTTAAAAAAAGTAGGATACGGATATGTCAGGATACGACTGTTATATTTAAGTATAATACGTCATATTCTCATATTTAAGATATAAATTTATGGTAAATTATAATAACTTATACATTTTGTTGTTATAATTTTCAAAAATATCTTTTAATTTTTTTTTCAAATTAATTATATTTTTTTAAACATTATTAATACACTAAAAAAATATTATAGACAATTGAACTACAAAAAATAAAAATATCCTGCAACAACTATTGAGTTTAAAAGGTTTTAAATTAAAATAATATTTAAAATTTATTTAATTACTTTCAACCTATCACAGATTATCTAAATGAGATGAGAGTTTAAATATACATTAGTAAATTAGTTTCAGTTTTAATTTAAATCCGACCTAAATTAATTAGCTCGATGCAAACGACATATAATTGAAAATAACATAAATAATGTGTCAGACTCATATAATCTAGTTAAAGTAGATATATGCTCTCATCTCTCTGAGTTTTAATTAAATAAATAAACAAAATAAAAAGACCAAAGTTCTATCGTTTTCATAATATGAGCTTGATTAAAGTAAAAAAAAGTGATCGGTGTCTAACAGAAGTAAAGATAGTATGCTTGATATAGAAAAACTAGATAATACAGTTGCTTGCGAATACCAAATTCTTTTTCTATTGCCAAAACACTGGCGTGCATAAAACATTTTGCAATCCTAATTGTGTGAGCTCAGTATATCTCTCAATTTTATTATTTGAGTTTATGCGTGAGTTGTGTTTTATGTATACTATATTTTTTATTTTTTATCGTGTAGGTCAGATCAACGGTTTTAACATTTTTTTCTTTAATTAGAAGTATCAAAAAGTATCGGACAAGTGTTGGACAAGTATCGGGAGAGTATCAGATTTTTAAAAATTAAAAATAAAAATTGATACGTCACGTGGCGTATCAGATACATATCGATGGAGTATCGGGGAGTATCGGTATCCGATACGGATACGATACAGATACGTTAGTCTCCACGAAGTATCGGTGCTTCATAGTTTGTGAGGTAACACTGTTATGTTGACAACTTTAGTCTGGGTGCTAATTTGGCAATGAAATGTTGTAATGCGTTTCAAGGACATGTCCATCATTAAACTAGAGCATCCTCTAGAAATGGCTGAGGAACTTTTGTATCTTTGATTTAGATGATCAACATAAATATAAATTGTAGTTTACCCACATCTTTCAGTAGAATAATTAACTTGCCACCTCTTTGGTGGTGCCAGTGGATTTGCCCTAAATGAGTTAGATAATTAGGTGATTTTGTCCACCTTGACAAAGATATAATTATGCCCTAATCAAGTTGTAAGTGGTCGCCAAAGAAGTCCATCGAGATGCTCTCCTGCAAGCTTATTTGGATTGAGAGTTGTGTGAGTGTAAATTCCTTGCTTCTTATTTGCTGGCTTCAAAATACAATGGAGTGTGCATCCTCAGATAAATCTCCCAATATTATTAGTTTGATGCGGTTCAATATACATGGCATTGAAAGTTTTGGATGGTTTTCTTGAGGTCAAAATGTCCATATACTCTCAAGGCATGAGTCTCCTGGATCCACTTGATCAAATGTTTTTTTTGAATGTACTGAGTTGTCAGTTTGTATGACAAGTCGTCTTTATAAGAGAAACCAAGGACTTAGTTGTCTTTTGCCTCTAGCCAAAAACTAGAAGTCAGTGCTAATTTCGTATTGTCGAGTACTCTTCCAAGCCTTGAAGTCAGTGTTCATTTTGTATTGTCGAGTGTTCTTTTGGATGATGAGAGAATTTTCATTGTCATAGCCAACATGACCTGAAGTTGGGATAACAAGTTTGCCTTCTTCTTCATTCTTCTTTTTTATGTTGGAGATATGTCATTTCATATGATGCTCATGTTGGAGCTTTCTTTGTGTCTGCAAGTGTCGAAGTGGTTGTTGGGTATGCACAGTTCTTTTTCCCTACAAGGTATGAATGATAGTACTTCATAGCTTGTTGAAGTGTATAGCCCTGTTATAAATATGATAATTTTTTTAAGCTTCATGCGACAACTCAAAGAAATAAGCCATAGGTCAACTTCCTTGTATAATGACAACTCTGATTTTGCGATTCAGAGAGGGAGGGAGAGGTGAAGCCACAACTCAAAAGAAATATGCCATACGTCAACTTCCTTGTACAATGACAACTCTGATTGTGTGATTCAGATTACGCAAGGGAGGGAGGGAGGGTACCATGGTTTGTTTAGGTTTGTTGCAATTTCCTTGTTCTTCTACCTAAATGTTTTTATAGACTTGGATCTGTCTTCAACTTTTGTACTCTTGGCTTGCCTTTGTTTACCTTTTATATGATTATTTATTTTAAGCATGACCAGTTACTTTTCTTCCTTCCGCTTAGCTTTTTTTTTTTTACATTATTATCGTGCATGTATTTTTCTCTCTGGTACCAGAGACATGGTTTTTGTATTTTTGCAACTCACTTAAACTATGGACATACTTGTGTCACGAGACTCCAACAGGTTGTCATCTAAAGGTGATTTTTGTGTAGCATTATCCCTATAAACTTCTAGGAATGGAACTCTTGATATGTAGGTCACAATAACAAGCTTAATTGTTGTTCTAAGAGCTGCCCTCAAGCAAGATCAAGTAATTATGTGTCTTCACGTTCTTATAGATGCCACTGCTGAGAAAAGAGTGTGGGATGGAAAGCTTGGTTCACTTGGGTTTAAGTTGGCCTGTTTGCTTGATCTTCCAAGCTGTTTCGAAGATGATCAGGATTATTTGAAATCATTTCTGAACCCAGAAAAGCTTATTCAGTCAGTGTGGATGTTTTGTAGTTTGGTTGTATGGGGAGGGGCTGATGAAGAGTCTAGTTCCAGTCCCACAATTGAGCTGACATCTCATCTCCTTCGGCATGGACAATTTGAATCTGCTGAGGTGACCTACCCTTTTTGTAATACTATCGTTTGATATCATTCCAGATAGTTTTTATTATGTTGCTTTTCATACAACTAACCTGAAAATTTTCTTCAACAGAACTTGTTTCTTATAATAGATGCCTATTCTATTAAAAGAAAGAATTTTCCAAGTTCCTGGCTTGCTGATGTTGACTTGTCCAGACGCTTTCATCTTCTTGGATTTTGCCTAATTATGCGGGCACATGGTGAAGTACGAGGAGTTCAAAAAATGCAGAAAATACATGAAGCCATTCGTTGTTTTTTTAGGTACAGATTAGCATGTATATCTCTCGTCATAATTTCTTTTTAGTTATCTGCATGTATACTAGATTCTTTTTTGATGATGCTGTTCTTTCGTGGGCATCCTAATAAGTGGAGAGGTTAAATTGAATAATTAAAAAAAATAGTTTGGTAAAAGCAATTGAACTTAATTAAAAATAATGTTTAATTAATTTAGTTTAAAAATATATTTGATTTTAGAGGCAATGTTCAATTTGAAATTGGTTCTTGAAATCCTCTGGCAGGCTTAGCTAAACCCGAATTAATTTAGAAAATCAATATATAGTGAATTTCAAATTGGTTCAGTGAAGTGGTGGGGATAAAGCTGGATTAATTATTGTTGCAAAAAGTTTAAGTGAAAATAAATGACAAAACATACAAGGAATTGGAGAAAAGATAATACACCTTCAATTTATAGTTGTTCAGATCATGCATGAGCCTATGTTCACTTCCCAGGCTCCTTGTTGGGATTTTTTTCCACTGAAATCGGCTCAAGTTTCAGGCTAAGGAGCAAGCCACATCGAACATTTTACACATCGCTCAAGTTTCAAAGCTATTTTCGATCTTAAGTTCAAAACCCTTGCAATCCATATTTTTAGCAAGGAGCAAAATTTGATTTCACTCAATGGAGAAGAATAGTGGAGTTTTACTAGACTACCAAAGTGCAAGAAACAACTTTAGAAAAATGAGATTTCCAAAGAGAAGTTCTAATACATGGAAGTGTTTGCTAAAGGTTGGCTTAAATAGGTGTGAGAATGATCCAAGTTCGAGCTGAGCCAGGCATGACTCAAGCTCGTTTTGTCTCAATTTGATTTGAGTTCAAGCTGGCTTATTTTAACTTTGAACTGGCTCGAGCCTTAATCGCATTAACTCAAACCCTCCAAAAATTAAATTTTTTTATAAGAAGTTGCCTTTACTAGTATTTAAAATTGGGTAAATCTTATTGACAAGATCACCTTGCAGACATCCTCACAACAACTAACACATACTTATTTGCAAGTAATAGATAATTATAATAAATGATTGAATATATTATTTATATTTTAAAAAATAGAGCTCAAGCTAAGTTGATCCGATCGTACCATGGCTCTTGGATCTACGCAATAAACTCGAGCTGATCATATTTCGATGAGCTACATATTGATTCGAACATTGAGCGACTATTGATCTTCAATTCAAACTCTCACCTCTAAGCTTAAATAAATCTGGATAAAGATTATCTTAGAACGAAGAAATATATCAAAAATGAAGTATGATATATAAAGTGAAAAGGCTAAAAAAGTAAAGATTAAAGGTTATCTTCAAAATCCTTTGAGAATACTATGTAAATTCTTAAGGCGCTCACTCTTAATTAGTCTCCTTAAAAGAATATCAAGTTACAACACAAGAGAAGAAAAAGTTAGAGCTAGGAGAGCTTAAGAATCCTTTAGCTAGAGAAGGTATATCAAGTACAACTAAAGTGTCTAATTGAAGTAATAAGGAATGCTTTTTTGCCTGGTTTTGTTGAGGTCCAAAAAATCCCAAACTCCTCCAAATTTTTTTTCATTAATATTTTATATCTATTTCACATTATACATAAATTAAAATATTAAAAATCAATTTTATTTGATATCTTACATAAATCCTATAATGATCAGTAGTCGAAGAGGGCAGAGAATGATCGCTGGGTGATGTCCCCCCAAAAAGAGAATCATTAGAGTAAAGTGTGACTTAGAATAAACTTCTAGGCTAGATAATGAGCAGTGAGAGGGAATAAGAATGAGTCGTTCCATATCAGAAAGAGAGGAGAGTTCATGAGTTGTATTAGCAAATCATGTGATCCCAAATGATAGAGACCTTTTGGGGTGAAATTGCGAGGCTAATTGTAACAATTTAGCTCACTGTAGATATTATCTTCTTTGGCTTCTGAAAAACTGTGGTTGAGCAGCTTTCTGGAATGGTCACCCATTTCGGTACTACTCTGGCCCAAGCACACTTAGTTATAGAGTTTTCATCATCAATCTCATGGTTTTACCTCAAAATGCGTTTACGAGGTATGGGTGCCTTTTCATATAATCCAACATTTCTTCTGTACTTTGTCGATGTAAGGTTTGTTTAACGGTGCATCCCTCATGGGATATCACATGCACCCCTCTTTCGGGACCCAACCTCTTTGTTGAGGTTTGCCCAACCATTGCTCAAGAGGTCATGTGGAGGGACTTTGATACCATATGTAACAACCTAGCCTATCATAGATATTGTTTGTTTTGGTTTTTAAGAAATTACATGGTTGAGCAACTTCTTGGGAGGGTCAGCTATCCTAGTACTACTCTGGCCCAAGTATACTTATCTACTGAGTTTCCTGTCATTAGCCTTATTGTTTTACTTTAAAACACGTTTACAATGGTATAATTATTTTTTTATATATACCCAATATCTCTTCTGTACTTTGTCAATGTGAAATTTGCCTAAATGTGCATCTCTTACAAAATATCACACTAATGTGGGGAGACTCTATAGTTAGTTGTGCTTGAGTTTGAATAGTACTGAGATGTGTGACCTTTTAAGAAGTACTCAAGTCATGTTGTTCTTTAAAGTCAAAGCAGACAATACTTTATATTTAGATTATAAAATGTTACAATATAAATTAGAGTTGATTTCTCACAATATGATATGGTTAAAGGATGAGCCAAATGAAAGCTGGTGGGCCTGTGATGTCTTGTAGTCGAAGAGTGGGGAGTGTTTGCAGGGTGATATTCCAAGAGAAAGAAAATTACTAGAGTAAAGTGTGGCTTATGGCAAGTTTTTAGGTTGGGTGATGAGTGGTGAGGGAGGAATAGAAATGAATCATGCCACATCGAAAACGGAGGAGAGTTCCTAAAGTGTATAAGTAATAATGCGATCTCAAATAATAGAAGCGCCTTTTGGGGTAAAACCATGATTCTAGTGATAGGAAATTACGTAGTTAAGTGTACTTGGTCTCCTAGGAAGTACTTATATTATGCAGTTTTTTAAAGCCAAAGTGGAACCTTTACATTTGGAGCACAGGATGATACGAATTCTAATCTTAAAAATTAACTTTATTTCATATCTTATACATACTTTAAAATTAATTTTATTTCACAAAATAATTTTATTTCTCATAATAACATTAAAATAATTTTCCTTCTCCCTCTTAAAAACACTTAAATGTCCCCAAATTATACTCCAACCAAACGATGCTTATACAAAAATAAGAGTCGAGCCTAAATTCTGATGGAACATAGGAGGTGAGTTCTCTACCCATGCTATTGACTCTCAATAGGAGGAGAGAGCTGAGTTGGAGAAAAATATTTCAAGTGTTCAACTTGTCTAATAAGAAAGTGATTGGTCAAATATACACTGCATTGGACAAGCCTAACCAATGGAAAAGAGCCAACTCTACTTGATTTCAAACTAGATAATAAGAATATTGTTGTAAAGTTTCAGAGTTAACTTCCATTGGACTTGATGTTTAGTGGAAAAGCTTGGTTAATTAGCCCAAAAGCTAGAGCGAAAAGTAAACCAAATAGATTAAATTGAATGATATTCCCATTTTTTCATGAAAAAGAAATTTGGGAGAAAACCATTTTCTTAAGATGAATTAGCCACAGGACAGGACAACAACTAGTAGAATATTATTAGTATTATTTTTGAATATCAGTAGAATATTATTATTGGCAAGTGTACAAAACTGATTTTCAAATATTTAGATGAACCTTACATGAGCGATTTAGAAATCGTCTTTTGAAATTGGACAAACATGAAAATCATATGACATCATCATGAAAAATTAGGTTCTAAATCAAGCAGAATGAGAACCTGAGGTTTTCTAATCTATTTTGATTAATAAATGAGTAAAATAATCTTACGCACAAAGGGGACATATAGAATATAAACTTATTCTTGGTCCATAAACTATGAGCTTAAGCTTTTAGTTTAGTTGGTAACTAGAGATTTAACAATTACGAGGGTTTCAGCGATTTTCTTAAAAATATATGTGCCTATGTTTACAGTAGCACATATATATGCACGATAATGATGTGGACATCATACGAATCATATACAAATTTAAGAATAGTAAATTTAAATAGTAAATTATCTCAAATATATATAATATTTTTTTATAATTTATTATGAGTTAATTCAAGTAATTTCAAATCCTCAAAATAAAGCCAATTTGAAATTTAAACCTCAATAGGATTGACTGTAAATAAGAAATTCTAATTTAATAAATTGGGATATAAATCTAGTGGTAATGGTGCTCTTAAATTGATATATGAAATCCCAATTTGTGAAGAATCATATAATTTTATGGTGATAACTAACGTAAAATTGAAATTAGTTAACTAGTGATAATTTGATTAAAAAAACTCAAATCAGGGAATCTTAGGATAACTGTGACTCAGTTTGTGGAATTTTGAGATCAATTGGATTCTTGGCTTGAATTCAAAATCTGCAAGGAAACTTGGGCCTTTAGATGGATGCGATTGTTTTCACGTTGCACCAGTTGGGCTTTTGTTGTGATTTGGTTGGCTTAATTGACCTCTCAAGTGTGGAAGAAAGTGCAAATCATTGTTGCTTGAAGATGTCAATTTGATGAACCAGAGATTCACTTTTTACGAGGTCTAGGTCTTGGGAATTCTCATGCAAACATGGGCTAAGATGCGGAATGGGCCAGTGCAGAGCAACAACTTGTGGGATGTGGTTGGTGCTGGTTGATGGGTGGTTGCATTTCTATAACGAAGATGTTGATGGTTATAATGACTAGGGTTTTTGAGAGATAAAGATGATGGATAGAGAGTCTAGGTGAAGGGAAGGCGACGAGTGGAGTTTGATGGATGGATTTTTTTCCTTAGCTTGTTTTCTTAAATTAGATAACTAGGGTTGCTATGATTCTCACCTAAGGTTTTGTACTTCCTTTTTGAGATATTGATCTCTTCCATAATCTCACACTAACCTATTCGTGATAGTGATTTCACACAAACGCAAATGTCATTCAAAAATGTAACTTTGAATTTTCCATGAAACCCTACTCAAAATATTTGATCTTAGGTGCATTTTCCTATGGAATATTATTATTTGAGTGCAACCAGAATGCTCTCGATCATTTTTTGAAACTTCTTTTTTTTAGAAATTTTTTTGAAGTAGATAATGAGAAAATAGATTCAAATATTCAAGTACTAGTTCTATTTAAAGAGTGTTAATCCCATCTTAAAATAAAAGCAAGCTTAAGCCCACTAATCATATATAATGAATAAGTAAAAAGGATTTTATTAATTCAATCTCATAACAAATTTTCTAAATAGTAACTTAAAATAAAATAAAAATAATTTGCATTATCTATCTCGCACTGTGGTGCGTAATCTAATTTGGGCCGTGGATTATCACATTGTCCCCATCATAGGGCTATTCTTTTATGTATATTTATTATGAATGGAAGCATAATGGATCTTTTTATTTTTAACTAGAGATTCATATGGGAACTCCTAAAGTGAATGTTGCGCATCATATTCTTTTTTTTGGTTCCTTTTGTTCATTTGGGGGGTATTGTGGAGGAAAGTATTTTTTTTCTATGAAAATAATCTATTTACGATTTTCTTTGATCTTTGGGTTGATTTTATATGTATATGGTCTTCTTTGAACATCATGCATAAGAACCACAACTCCCTTGTGATTTATCATTGAGAAGTTGTTTAAGGACTTAGTGTTGGACTTGTCTCGTAACTTTGGTTTATTTATTTTTCTTATTCTTCTTTATACTTCAAAAATATGATAGCTTTTTTCATCTTTCATACGAAAGGCTTTCCCAGGATAAATTTTGTCAATTCTGGTTTGAAATCTGAAAAAACCTACAAGAATGCTCTTTGTACTGCACTTTTTGAAATTGAACTGTTGAGTCGGTCTAAAATTTGTAAACTTCCACTGATGCATAATTATTTAATTTACAACTACTCAAGCTATTAAATTGGCAAAACCCTCTTTGATGTGATTGCGGCCATTCATTGCAATATGGTTTGCTCCATCTGATTCATGGTAAAATGATCATAAAATGCCTGAAATTCTCTATGCCACCTGCTGTTATTATGTTGAAAATAATGTATTCTTCTTGTTTTATAGCAATCGACTTAAAAATTATAATATTTTGTAAAATGTTTGATCAATGCCTATCTCCGGTGTTCCTTCATATGTACACTTTCTAGTGAGGATGCTTATAGGCAAGCGTTGAATTGGCTGTGTATGGTTACTAGATGCCTTGTTTTACATTGTACCTTACGGTTTGAAAATTAGTAGATTTTCTTCGTTCTTATTGTATTAGAGCTTTGTTGTTATATTATCATGTTTAACCACATGAACACTCTTAACAAAGTAAAGCCATATCATTATATTATCATGCTTAACCACATGAACGTTTCAAATTAATGTGTCATTCACTGTTAAATAAAGTTTCTTTTGCATTAAGTCCTGATTTCTGGCATTTTGTCTAATGTAAGTAAGCTTTAGCCCTCTTTTCAGGGGAGTGAGATCAAATTCTTGACGCAAGGTTGGGTAAGTGGTAGATGTGTGTTCTGATAATGTGTCCCTTGTTTCTATCCATAATCTTATTTTCATTGTCTTGGAATTGGATAAGTTTTTGCAATTGGCAGTGATAAATATTAAGCCATCTGTCTTTACAATGTTGTAATCTTTGTGCAGAGCTGCATCTTCACCTGAAGCCTGCCACTCTCTTCGAAATCTCTCTTTCGAGACAGGATTCTTATATACTGGTATAATCAATATTCCGTGGAGCGGGTTGATGCGTTAGATGTGAGGTTATTAACTTCAGCTCTTTCTGGTTTTAGGTGAATCTGGGCCCACTGCTTTGTGGAGGCTTCATTATTATCAATGGGCAATGCAGGTCTTTGATCAGTATGGGTTTAGCGAGGGTGCTTGCCAATTTGCTCTTGCTGCTCTAGAACAAGTGGATGAAATTCTTGGGCAGAAAGATGGCAATATGGTTGATGACTTTCTTCCTGAACCGGTCTTAACCATGCGTGGCCGCCTATGGGCAAATGTCTTCAAGTTTGCTTTAGATCTCAAGAACTATAGGGATGCCTATTGTGCTATAATTTCAAACCCTGATGAGGATAGCAAATATATTTGTCTGAGGCGTTTTATCATTGTTCTCTGTGAAGATAATGCCACCAAGGTTATATAGTTCTGCTGACATTGTACTAATTATTTATAGATTTGTTAGTTTTCCTTTTTTGTGCCATCTCTGAATTAGATTTTTTTTATAGATTCCATCTCTGAATTTCATGTATCTGTTTATTAAGACGTTCAGCTTTGTGCTGCCAATGTGCATGATTTTTTCAGCCTTCTACATGCTTGAATATGCAGATACGTTTATATTAATTGACACGGTATATGTTGCAAGTTTGTTTTTTATGCGACCAAGTTCTTTTTGCCATTAAACTTTAAGATTTACTTGAAGTCCCAGGCCAATGTTTTTTGATTTCGTTTTTTTCCTTCATACTTCCGTATGTTCAGTGCATTTGCCTGTTCCATTTGCTCAGTTGCCCATTGGTGACTTCTTTGTTTTGTTTTTGTTTCTCTTGGACTTCTTTTTGAACTTTATGATCTCGTCTGACTTCCTATAGTCTAAACAGTCTTTTTTTCATATTTTGTTTCAGGTTCTATGTGATGGCAAATTGCCTTTTGTGGGAATGACTGACAAGGTGGAGCAGGAGTTGTTTTGGAAGGTCTAACCTTGTCCCAATTTCCTTTTGTTTTGGTAGATTCTAGTGCTCCTTACGTATAGAATTAAGAATAATAAGAGTGGTGTGTTTGTGTTTTTCAATCTAATTCCAATGTTAGCTACTGCTGGACTATTTGGTTTACATGAAAAGAAAATTCAGCCCTTAAAACGTTTACTTTTACCATGAAGGAAGAAAGGTTTTCCTTTGATATTTTTCCTATTATTCATCATTTCTGTCCAACTGTTATAGTTAAGTTGTGTAGGTCTCATGTTTGATGCAATATGTATTTTGTATTACTTGCTTGTTAACTTGTGCATTTCATCCTATGTGTAACAAAATTTTCATCTCTCGTATAAAAGCTCATGAAAAATCTTTGTAAGCAAGAAGATGATTTCTTGAAGGAACATAATCAAATCCTTTGGTAATTGACCATTTCTTTTGTGGTGGTTATCTTGTTAAGTTTGTTTGTTAAATGTTACTCAGGGATTCCCAACAAATCAACTATTATGCTGGTTTGGCATCCATAATATAATATTTCCTAGATGTTCAGATACGTTACATAAGTAATCCAACTTTTAATTCCTCGCTTAACCTGCTCAATGCATAATGCAGATCCATCTATTTAACAACTGTACTACATTGTTTACAGGCCGAGCGCTCTGAAATTTTTGCAAGGCCAAATTTGTACAAATTGCTCTATTCTTTTGAAGCATATAGGAACAACTGGAGAAGGGCAGCTTGCTACATGTATAGATATGCAATAAGATTAAAAAGTGAAGTGAATATAGATGACACTAGGTTGCTTTCTAAAGCATTGAAAGAGAGGTTAGAGGTACTGTCAACAGCTATCAATGCACTACAACTTGTCAATCAAGCTTCTGCTTGGATTGACTCCAAATTTGTGAGCAACTTTCCCATTGATCAATGCTTTCCAAATAAAAGAGCTCGAAATGAACCAGCAGAAAAATGTACGAATTCAACTCCCGTCTACATTACTTTTGTTATTTTTTCAATCATGCCTAATTAGTTATAGTATCAGCTGCTCTTAGTGTTGATCTTAAATCTGGAAGGATGCAATGCAACGTTGATCTTGAAATGCTTGAAAAGGAGTATGTGCTGACCTCAGCCCAGTCTTTACTGGCTCACATCACTGGTAATGAGATTTTTTTTCCCCAAATTTTTGCTGATTTACTTGTCTGTAATTTTGAAAATTTGTACTAAAAAGGTTTTCTTTTTTGTATATTACACCTCAGGAAATCAGAAACTTTCGAATTTGGTGACTTTACTGATTAAAGAGAACTTTTATGACATGGCATTCACAGTTATTCTTAAATTTTGGAAGGGATCTGCACTACTAAAGTATATGCTTAGTATTTTTTATTCTGCTGTTAAACAGACCGAATGCTCACTTCATGCAAGTATGCCGTTTGTCATGCATTGATAGGAAATGTGGTTTTTGTTGTCACAGGGAGATTGAGCAAGCCTTTATTGTAATTTCAGAAAAGTGCTTGAACAGTGGAATAGGCCCTTCGCCTGTAGAGTGAGTGCACCAGATGAGCGCTTACTAATTCCTGGATTCATAAACCTATTGGTTACTGAGTCATCATGAAACTTATAAATATAGCACTTGCAAATCATGCATTTATTGCTTGCTTGAATGTATCTTGTTATCTTCTAATTCTTTTTTTTTTTTTGCATATTGGTTACTTTTGCTAGAAGAAATGGGAATACTCACTTTTTACTGCAATCTCCCGAGGACATAGCACATGCTGATGAGAGAGCTAACTCAGTTTCTGTGATTGATCAAATCAAGGGATGTGGTCACTGGGAAACACTTGAAAAATATTTAGTATGTGTATCTCACATTTCCCCTATTTTTATGTTTTCTTGGAGATATGATAATAGCTTGTGGTTATTTTTGTAAACGACCTACTAGTATGCAAGATCATTTATCTTTTTATGTATGAAGTCAAGCACTTGTCAACGTCTCCATGCTTCATGACACCTTAAAAAAGTTGTTATAAAAATCAGTCATCAGAAAATCTTTAACCCTTATTTTAAAACTTTGTGATTAGCTTCAGATATTTGTTGAATCATGAACCTTTGCATTATGGGATCTTTAGGATAGTCCACTATACGAATTCCACCTAATGAATTTTCGAAGACATCTGAAATGTGTCCTTGGCCTCATCCAAGATATCAGTAGGTGTCCCCTTAGCTTTTTTCTCGGGAAAAGATATGGTCAGGGAGTTTGTACAAAGCATAAACCATATATTCTGATGTTTTAACCTTTTTCTCTTTTTCTCCCCTCTAAATCTCAAATTCTATCCAGCCATATTGGATCTGTTACTGATGCTCTTTTGTGGTACCAATTACCTTTTTTTTCAGAAATTTGTGCTTGTTGGACAAAAATTTCAATTATTTTTGTTCCTCCCTAGATTATATTGCAAATGACGGTCTTACCAAGGTTTGTTTTTCAGCCGAACTATTCTCTTGTCGCCAAATTTAGATCAGTTGTTGCCTAATCCAAAGCCCAAAAGCCAAAGTTTGATGAGTTTCGGTCAGTTTCCATTGAAAGGATCAAGCTCTTGATTTTCAAAAAGAAAGGATCAGGCTCTTGATCTGTTTCAATGATATTCTGACTATTTGGGTCCTTATTGCAAGGAGCTGTGGGTTAGGCTCCTTTTGAGCTTGGTTCTGGCTCTGGCTGGTTGGCTCTGGTTTAGGCTCCTTTCATCTGGTAATTCCAAGGTTGATTTATAGACTTATAATCATATTGACTGTTCTGATGTTGCATACAGGCTTTAAGCATTCTTGAATTAATTCCAACTGGTATAGATAACTACTAATTGAAATGTTTGTGTTTATCACTCTTGATCATTGATCATACTGGCTGTTCATTGATCATACTAACTGTTCTAAAGATAGTAAAAATTGTTGTTACATCTGACGGTTCAGTAAGCTAAAATTTAGGAGACTTTAAAGAAGATAAAATATTAAAAAATAGGTAGATCAAATGATATCTTAATAAATGTTTGAAAATATATGAGAGATTAAGAAGCGTCTTGACTCACTAGATTGTTTGATATGATTTTGAGGACTAAACAGATGCCATATAAGTGAAAAAATAGTACGTTGGTATCTATTTATATGAATAAAGATGATGTACAATATTGTGTTAATTATAGAGGTATTAAATTAATAAATCGTACTTTAAAACTTTGTGAAAGAATGAGCAGAGGTTACGTTGTGATATTAGAATATTACAGAACTAGTTTGGTTTTATGCTTCGTAGATCTATTATGAAAATTATTTATTTATTGAGAGATTTAATGAGCAAATTTAAAGAGAAGAAAATTTGCATTTGATTTTTGTCTATTTAGAAATAGCTCATGATAAAGTTCTAAAGAAAGTGTTTTGAAAAGTTTTAGAAAAGAAAGAAGTTTACACTATTTATATTCAGGTTATCAAAGACATGTGTAAAGCGATTGTTACTTGCGTTCAAATATAAAAGGATTTAACAAAGAATTTTTCAATCACAGTTGGACTGCATCATGGCTTGACTAAGTCCATATTTTTTTACATTAGCTATGGATGTCTTGATTAGACATTTCCAAGAAACAATGCATTGATGTGTGTTTTTTGTAGATATTTTTTTATTGATAAGACTAGAAATGTTAAGACGAAACTCAAGTTATTGTAGAAGGCTTTAGAGTCTAAAAGTTTTCGGCTTAGCAGATCAAAAATCGAATATATGGAGTGCAAATTTAGTTAAAATAGAATCACTTGTATTTGTGAGATGATAATTGATGATTAAATTATTAGAAAAAGTGAACGATCTAAATACTTTTAATCTATTATACAAAATAATAGTAAAATAAATAGTGATGTTATTAACAGAATACATGCAAAATGGATAAAGTGAATAAATGCTTCTAACATATTGTGTAATAAATTTTTTTTATTTAATCTTAAAAGTTAATTCTATATAATTGTATGACTAGCAATATTATATGATGCTGAATATTGATCTTCAAAGTAAAAATATACAAGTAAAATAAATATTGTAGAGATATGGATGCTAGGATGAATGAATGAGTACATACGATCGAGTAAGATGAGGGATGAGTACACTTGTGTAAAGAATGAAATAGCTTTAGCTGAGGATCAACTCAGGTAAAGTTGGCTTAGATGGTTTATGCATATAAATTATTAATTGATGGAAGCTTCTATAAGGAGAATTGAGTCATTAGATTTTAAGTGTGAAAAAAAAGAAGAGGGATGAAATAAGATATGACCGAAAACTATTAGAAAAGATCTTACATGCTTAGAGATGAATGAGAATTTGTTATTTGATGGATTACAATGGAAATGATGGATTCATAAAGCCGACCCAACCTAGTGCGATAAAGGTTTGATTTTTATCATCGTTGTAATTAAGGCAACTTTATCATGTGGATCAAAATTTTTGATAATAACTAAGTTGCTAGCAACATAATTTAGTGTTGTTGTTATGATAATGATTAGTTGGATGTATGGTAAAACTAGCATAGTTCGAAGAAAATGAGAGTGCTATGTATTATGGATGAATAATTGTAAATTGTGTAATGGGCTTGGCCCATATTACTTGTATGTAATACAATTGATGAGATGGAGTTATTATTTCACTCTCCACTCATTTCATTTCATGGTATCAGAGCCATAGCGATAGGAAACTTTAGAGTATGTCCTTTTTTCGCCCACGCCACACTTGTCGCATAGCTTCTCTGTGTCCGCGTCACTGCACTCGCCTGCATCCGCTGTGTGGGCACATCACCCTAACCGCTGCGTGTGGCTTCTTGCATCCGTCGAATCTGCCAAGATCATGCGCTTGCTAGTTCTACCACATTCACTGTGCCATTGAGCTCGTGCATGCCCCTGTGTTTGTCGCGTTTGCTGATCCTGCTTGCTCGCCCTGCTGAGCTCATACGTTCTACTTGCTACAAATTAGGGGTATGATACGATGATACAATATGGACATAATGATACGAAAAACATAAAAAATTTGGGACATGGATATGTTACAGTACAAAAAGTAGATATAGCATAAATTAATTTACATAGATTTTTGGAGATATATCATATTATTATATTTTAGATGTAGGTCATTTGTTTAAAAATGCATCAACGACAACTGCTATGATCTGGATATGACCTAAATATATGATAACTAAATATAAGATTAATATATATAGTAAATAGGACAATTATTATGACTTGGATATGACCAAGAATAAATTGATCTACTCAAACTAGAAGCATACTTGCCTATCTCTGAAGCTCCAACATTGAATAAATGGATAAAAAGAAAAGAAATGCCAAAGAATGATATATATGATCTGTTGAAGTAGAGAAGTCAAATGGCCTATCCAAGATCCTATGGAAGCAGTGATGTATTTGCAAGAAAAGGTTAGTTGAGGTAAATGAAGCACCAAATTTGCAATGATGCCAGGGTCACGAAAAAGAGTTGCCTAAGGTCGAGGAAGCACGTCAAGTTCGGGGAAACTAGCTTCATGCTCGACCTTAGGCAACTCTTTTTCGTAATCCTGGTGCTAGGATTACGAAAAAGAGTTGCCTAAGGTCGAGGAAGCAACTCAAGTTCGGGGGAAACTAGCTTGATGCTCGAGGTAAAGGAGGATTAAGCACTGAAGCAGCAACATTGTTAGATCCCTAGTGTGCATGAAGATTTATATTCTCCCAATTACATGAACAGATGTGCTAGTGGGAACCATAGTGTCTAAGCGGATGGTCTTTTATTTGTCGCTTTTTTATTTTTTCAATGTAGGTTGGACCACCTGGTCTATTTGATTAGTTTTTTTCCTTCATAATTGGAGTGCCAGGAAGTATTGTATTGACCTCTTTTTTTTAAAAAAAAAAATCTAATATGTTACCTGACATATTTGATATGTATCCATGGTGTATGAGGACTTGTCAGTATTTGATGTGTATCGGATGCAACTACTGTAGTTTCATGAAGTTTTAGTGCTTTATTAGCCGCTTGACAAAGGCTAACATACCCTTCTAATACATTTAATATTTGATAACATTTTTCTTTATTTTTATTGCCATGTCTAAGGAATTCATTTTTTTTCCTTGCAACCTATATGTTTATCCATCTTCGACACTTTTTTTTAAGCAGATTTTTTCTGTTTTATAAACTGCAGGGGAGATATTGCAAGCTGCATCCGAGATTGCCTGTAGTTGTTGCTGAGACACTTCTCTATGGTGATCCTCAAATTGAGTTGCCTCTTTGGCTCTTAAATATGTTCAAGGTACTCCTCTTTTGTTTATTTCAGACAAGGTTTACTATTTTTTGTTCCAGCTAATCCACCAGTATCAGCATCGGCAGAACTTGGTGTTTAACCGTTTTACATGATTGGAATGCATGCTGGCTTATTTCAAGACTTCTTCAACCTTTGTCTTCATAATTAGATTTGAGATTTCATGTAAGTGAAATCAAAAAGTTTGGGAAAGGATCCCAAAAGGCGTAAAGTTGAGATGTAGTTGTTGATTCTAATAACTTACATGATGATAATGGCTATTTATTCCCTCTTTCTATTATACTCCTAACCGGCATACCTATTCACATTTCCACTTTTTTCATAAATTTTTGGGCTTTATTATTGATATTCAATGAATATGTTATTTGCTAGGGTGGGCGAAGAGCAACACAATGGGGTATGACCGGCCAGCAACCTGATCCTGCAACATTATTCCGCCTCTACGTAAATTATGGTCGACTCGCTGAAGCCACAAATCTGCTGCTTGAGTACCTTGAGTCCTTTGCAACTATGGTAATTTTTGTTCATTCCAGTTGATTTTCCAGGAAAATGGCTGAAGAAATTGTTCACCACCTGATGTTACTTTTCAAACTAGAGAAAGCCTTACTATATGAGGGGATAAATCTAAGGCTGAACCTAAAAAGAGAAATCCCCTTTTTTGTTTCAGCCAAGTTGTTGATGTGAATGTTTGTATTTACAATTTACAGAGGCCAGCTGATGCAATAAATAGGAAGAAGATGTCTGCCATCTGGTTCCCTTACACGGCAATTGAGCGCCTCTGGAGTCAGCTTGAGGAGCTGCGGAGTTCTGGTTATATGGTTGAGCAGTATGATAAGCTTAAAAGACTTCTCCATGGGGCTTTGCTAAACCACTTAAAGCTGGTAGATCATTGCTCCTCTTATACATTATATCTGTTAATAGCTAATAATCTTCACTTGGTCTAACCTAATCTCTCTACAAGGTATTTATAGAGAAAACACAAGATAAAAGAGTTCTACAAGAGAGAAAGCTAATAACTGTAGCATCCTCTCGCAAGCTAGAGTATATATGTCATATTGATCCAATTTATTACAAGAACGACAAAAACAAGAAGCCTCTAAGTCCTTAGTTAAGATATTTGCCAGTCGATTCTCAGTTTTAGTTTGAGAAACTCAACATGTTTAGTGAATCTTGATCCACATCATACAAGTAGTGTGGGCCATCGCTATGCACAGTGACTCAACAATGGATCTTACTATAAAATGTTTTTTATTTTTACATGTCACCAGATTTTCTCTTCAAGAATACATGGATATTTTATCATCAACATATTCAACATAGTTTGCATTTGAGTAAGCCTACGATTGAGCTGTCCATTTCCCTTGTACAAGTCTCTTTTTGATGTACTAGAGCATCCTAGTAATAACTTCCAAATCATTTGTTTCAGGTTTTGCCTGTATTGGATGACAATACTTACACCCAAAAGAATGTTAGATTTTGTCAGTCATGTAACTCAGCTTACCCATCAGGCGTTTGTTTGCTTTTGCATCGTCAACAGGTTCCTTTGGTGTATTGGCAAGTTTGCACCCAAGGAGTCCAATTTCCTCAAGTTTAATGCACATTTATTGTTAGAGTCTAAGACCTCTTTTACTATAACTAACTCCAAGAAATGCGGTAGACAACCTAAGTCCTTAGTAGGAAAATAATTTTAAAGGAATTTTTTAAGCTTTTTTTTAACTTCATGTATCCCTTTTTGATCACTTCCACTCAAGAGAATGTCATACCTATATACAACGTGAATAACCAATCTAGAGAAAAGCTATATCAAATAAAAATACAATGATCTATAATATTGCTTGAAAGTCCATCCTTACCTACCAACTTATTAGTCTTTGTCAAACACAGAACTGCCCTTTTGAAGCTTATAATATTTATTTTTTCCTTGAGCAACAATCTAGATGTTGCTCTATATAAACATCTTTTGAAAGGTCCCCATACAAAAAGCATTGCTGGCTACATCTAGATAATCTGGTAACCTTGGTTGAAAGCAATAGAGGATGTAAGTCACAGAGTTAAGTTTGGCAATCGAAGAGAAAGGTATCAAAGTTATTAGCTCTTCAGCAATAACCCCCTTTACTCCAAAGCATGCCTTAAGCAGTTAATTGTACCATCAACAAGTTCAAGCCTATCTGAACGCAACTGGGCGAACAGATGGAGACACTAGATACAAACGGCTTACTAATCAAAGTTGTTATCGCTGCATTTATGGTATGTTTCCACTTAGGAGGCTGCAAGTGCCTCATTATTAACATATGGCCTTGATATGGACACAAGTAGAAAAATGCATAGGAACAAAATAGAGTGCAAAAATAATGAAAAGATAAAAAATGAAATAAAAACATATAATAAGTGATTGGCACTTTATAGTTTATCCTGTGTAGAGCTATAAGTTGGTTTGAATTGGGCGAAGCATTTGGGGGATGTTCAAAAGTTTGTACATAGTAGTGGCAATGGAGTAGCAGTCACCTGAGAATGAAGATTATAAACTTGTAAAGTCCTGACGTAGATGTAGGTGCAGTAGAAGATGAAGGAATAAGGGGAGATATCTAGTAGCAGGCTTAAGCGAGTAGCAGGGGATTGATTAGTAGAAATTACCCTTTGCAGAGATATAAAGCTTTAGATGAACTGAATCTTTAGCCCCAACTAGGGGTGACAATTTGTACCCGTACCCGATTAACCCGCCCCGACCCGCCCCTAATGGGACGGGTATGAGTATTCAAATTTTACCTGCAACACCCG
>KZ451956.1:538910-567148 GCA_002786265.1 Apostasia shenzhenica
AGAGCTGTGGCGGTTGTCTTCTTGGCTAGGTTTGGTTTCGTTTTATTGTATAGAAACAACAGTGACAGCTTTGAATTCCAAAACTAGTGTTGGTGGTCAGCGTCTCTGTTTATGATCCAAAAATTGATTTTTAACAAAAATTTATTGATTTATGGAACGTACTGACCACCTCTTTATCATATCTCATTGAGCAGCAGCTCCATTAGCCTCAAAGTGAAATTTTGTTGAGACGATTTAATTTCCAATTCTTCTTGTTAATTTACCCATATACAAGCACTGTCTGATATTTTTTTAAAATAATTCTTTTTGTAAGTTATTATTCTTGAATGAGCTTTAGCATTAGAAAGTCTGAAATTGATGAACGGCAGGAGGGCCTTCAGCCGAGATATATTTTGCCTAATGATGTCAAATATAAGTTATTTTTCACAATTTTGCCTTTCCATCAATTTCCATTACTATTTTCCAAAGTTCTCAGGTACCATATGTCAATAATCGCTTCAGACATCTAACCACATTCTCAATTGAGTCGGATCTATTTTTTGCCAGGTTTCTATACCATTTTGTCTACTGTCGAGTAAGTTATGTTTTCACACTAGCTTTCCCCTTTTCCTTATTCAATTTCCTAAGCATATTTGGAGGAAGCTATCTGCCCTAACTAGTGCAATTGTATTTTTGGCTCGCTTTCTTTATTATATTTAATAGAACTGACGGATATAAATTTGAATTTCAGTTATGAGATGCCTCATATTGTTACGTTGCTTTGCAGGACAAGAATGATTGCTTGGGAGTTGGGTCTAATACGTCATGGTCGCGTAGCTTTCTCTGAGATCATTGCAAG
The DNA here is from genome assembly GCA_002786265.1 of Apostasia shenzhenica. Classification (NCBI taxonomy): domain Eukaryota; kingdom Viridiplantae; phylum Streptophyta; class Magnoliopsida; order Asparagales; family Orchidaceae; genus Apostasia; species Apostasia shenzhenica. The sequence goes on from KZ451956.1 coordinate 539,749, forward strand.
GAGAAATGGCTCGGCAAGCGGCTTTGGGCTGGGAAACACAATAAACCATGCTGCGGATAATCCCGACTCAGGTGCAAATTGAGCTTGGGACACTTTGAGTTGCGTCCACGATCGTACAGTTTGCCAATCAGCTCAAGAGAAATGGAAAAGATAAGGGAGGTCCGAAAGGTCCAAGTTTGGATCATTTTAAACATTGAACTCCCTTTCCCATGGATATCACCAGTTTGCCTGTTGGGTGGTGCTGCGGCTGGTGTCGTTAGCCACACTTATTGTGCCACCCTCTTTGAAGTAATTAAGGGGTTAGGGTCACAAGTCTTAGAAGACCCTATTAATGGTTGGTAATGGTCTACTTCCCTATTATCCTCTCTCTCTCTCTCCCCCCACCCATTGCTCCTTGCTAATCTCGAGATCCAGTATATATTTTTAATTTAGATAGTAAAAAGATTAGGGCATTTGTGAATTTAAAATATGCTAATTCATTATATTACTGTAAATTATTTATGCTACTCGTTAGTTATGCTAAAACTCTTTTAGTTCTCATTTAAATTGCATCAAGCTTGATTCGTTTGAAATTAACTCCACAGGGGAATTCCTAAAAGTTCCATTGATACCATTAAGTTAGGGCTCATCTATAGCCAGTTGAGATTCATTGATTATGTAAAATTGCATTCATTTGAAAACATGATGACCCAATTTTTCATACTCGCAGCAAAGTTTTTATGGGATAATATGCATCCATGTCCCTTGAGTTTATGGGAAAAATTATTACACAAACCGTAGATTTTTAAATTTTTAACATTTGGGTTCCTAAGTCTGATCTTTAAATTTTTATATCATCAATTAGGTCATTTTCTCATTTTTATATTTAAATTTTTTTAAAAATAAAAATTTTATAAAAAAATACTTTTTTATAACCTTCTTTCCCTCTCCTTTACTCTCTTCCCCTCCATTATCTCCCTCTCTTCTATCTTTGCTTTCTCTACTCCTCTCACTCTTGCTCTGGCAAGGGAGCTGGGTAGAGGGGGATTGGCCTCCCCCTCTCTATACGCTCTCTCTCTTCTGTCTCTCCTGCTGCCTCTTGGCCTCCCTCCACCACCTACATCTCTGGGGGGGGGGAGAGAAGAGAGGAAGATTAAGAGAGAAAAAAGCCAGGAGAGAGAAGGTTCAAAAATATAATTTTAAAAATTAGAAAAAAAGATTTTAATTGATGTATTATATGTCACTCAGGAAATCAAAATATTAATAAATTTTAAATTATGAACATTGTGTGCTATTAATCACTATAAATTTAGGTGACCGTGGATAATTTACTACCACAAGTTTAATTATTATGAATTTGTCTATAGACTCTTTTTAGTTTTCTGTTCAGTTTCACCAATCGTAAACGGTTTCAACGTAATCGGAAGCTGTCTGTTGCATACCTCATGCGAAGTGCAGATGGCTAAATCTGCGATGTATAATCTAATATCTATGTTGAATATGTAATATTTATTCATACTCTAAAATTTCCTCAACGCTAGACATTTATAAGACTCCAAGAGGGTTTGCCTCTTCATTGTCATTCTCTTGAAGTATCACACTTATGCTACTGTAATACTTTCGGAGGTCGACCCTTTAATTGTTTATATTTCACAAACTAAGTGATTGCCTAATCTGTGTAAGGCGGTATCTTATAAAAATTGACCATGAATTGAATATTCACTTTCAGTTTTGTTTTTATTTCTTAATTTTAGTAATATACGAAAGCAGCGAACTGTGTCAAAATAAATGCGATTTCTTCTAGCAATATGTGTCAGCTTATAACTTTTCATCTATATGCTGCAGGATCGTTTAACTGTGAATAGAGAGAAGCTTACCCAAACCATTTGGCCTGCTTTCAGAAGGATCTAACACGGATGATGGTGTCGGCGGCTTATATGCTGGCTTCTGTCCAACTCTCATTAGGCATGCTTCCTTACAGCACTTGTTATTATTGTTCATGTACGAGAAGTGTGAAATCCATCATATTACTGTCAAGTAAAAAAGAAGAAACAATTTGAGACCGAGCGTTTGGCTGAAGCTTCCTCTCATGACTCGGGGCTATTCTTCAGTGTGAAACGTTTTCAAATCCCATTCCCATATAGTGTTTTCTAAAGCATGCTAAAGCCCTTATTTGAAGGGAACCAAAATATCCTTTAGAAGGTAGCCATAGATTAATCTTCTCCACTCTGGTTGTATCAAGTGTTGCGGAATGCCATGAGCAATTTGTCTCATGTTTGTGAAGTTCAACGAGAGGTTGTGGTGTTAGATAAAGTGTGGCTTTCTTATTACGTTTTGGCCTGGGATTTTTGAGGTTAATAGGTATCCAATCACTTATTATTGGGCACAATTGTAGGCCCTTTTAGTATTTCTCTTCCTAACAATTGAATGTTAAATTAACTATGCTCAAGTGTGGTTCATGCAGTGCTCCATGTGTCTTTTAGGTTCAACCATGGTTGAGCGAAATTCAAGAGTGGCTAACTCCCACTCCCTTTGTGCCTCATTTTGATTTAAATGTGGGGCTCTTATGTGCATGCTGCATTTGGTGAGTGATAAAAATGGAGTCCATGCCGGACAGAAAAAAGAGACTAATGATGGAATGGATTCTTATATACAGGGGGAGATTGTTGTGAATGTAAGCTATGAAACAATTCTCTTGCATTTAGTAGCTCAACAACAAGTTGTGGCTAGACGTCTTGTTCACTTGTGTATAGAGCTTAACTTGGGGGTCCGCTAGCATTTTCTCCCGTTAACATGTGGACTTTCATTGTAATTTATGTTGTCTTTCTTTACCTATTTTATGGTCGAACTAATTTTCATCAATAGAAACAATTATAACGAAGACATGTTTCCTGAGTGTCTAATCGAACTGGCCTCCAAAGAAGAGGCTTATGGAGACAAAAAATACAAATAAGAAAAGATTTCTTTGGGCTTATAAATAATGCATAGCTTTCCGCCCGGCCTGCCTTTTTTGTATTAGAGTTATAGGGGAAGAAACAGGTGGCACAGTCTTCTAAGTTATGTTTTTATTTTGTAGAATTCTTTCACTGATTTGCAGTATTTATAAGTAGGCTTGCAAGATTGTTGGCCATCATAAATGTAAGAGCATAAGGCTTATTACTTTGGGAGAGGTCAAATTACTGTGGAAACGTTAGGAATGGCAATGGAGCTCTGAAAATAACTTGATTATGAAGCTATAAGAAATGATTTTGCATCAGCTAAAATTAATATAAGTATGTAGCAGTAAACTGAATTGTTCACTGAAAGAAAAATTCAATAAATCTTGTCCTGAAAAAATTAGGACATGGATATTGATGAGAAAGGCTTACGATAAAATTCCAAAGAAAGTGTTTTGGGGAGTTTAAAAAGAAAGGAATTTGCATTGCTTGGATTCATGTTATTAAAGATATGTATAAGTGGAGTTGTTAGTTCTGTTAGGACACAATGAGATTTTGATTTAAAGATAAACCCTACTATAGTTGTAGGTCCCTATCTCTTTGTACTAATTATGAATTTTTTAACACTCAGCACATTCCAAGAGCGGTTGTATGCTTTTTATAGATATTATTCTTTCTTATTAATAAGGACTAGAGAAGTGGCTAATGTGAAACTCAAGTTGTAGAGAAATACCTTAGAATTTGAAGATCTTTGTTCTTAGTAGATCTAAAATTGAATATATAAAGTGCAATTTTTATTTAGATAAAAGTATTTGTAGTGTGAAGATGATCAAATTTATTAGGAAGAGTGAGCAATCTTGAAATCTTGTATCAATCAATATAAAGTGACAGTGAAATAATTGGTGATGTTATTAGCAGGATTTAAGTAGAATAGACTAAGTGAAAAAATATATTTGATGTGTTGTGTGAGAGAGAAATCCCTCTTAGGCTTAAAAAGTAAACTTTATAGAACAATAGTAAGATTAATGATAATTATATAATACTGAATACCGGCTTATATAAACATCACGACTATACAAATAAGTTAGTGTATATATGAAAGGGACATAATGAGAAATAAGTATATTCCGTTGAGAAGGTTGGCAGTAACCTTAATGGAGAATAAACTCATAGACCCCGTTTGTTTTGATTCGTTAAAAATTAACCTGTTTTAATATTAACCAGGCATATCACATCATACATAAAATTTAATATTAAAAGAATTACTTGATTTCACATCCTACACACATTACTTTAAAATAATAACTAACTTATATCACATCTCTCAATATCCCAACATAATAACTAACTTAGATATTTTGAATAATAGAAATTGGTACACCGATAGAAGTTCAGTTAAGGAGAGGCTGGGTTATTCAATTTTTTTCATATAAAAAGAAGACCAAAAAAGACATGGCAAAAAATTGTAAGAAATAACTTTGCTTGTTTAGAGCTAAATAATAAGTTGTTATTTTGATAAAGTGTAATGAAAATAAATGATTCATGTAGCCAATCCCATCTAGTGGGATGCAAACTTGGTTGATGCGAATAATTTGAGGAAAAATTGCACACAAAACACACTATTTTGCAATGTTTACATGTTAATGCATTTAAAAATATTACACAAACATACCCGAAATTTTTTAGGGGCAAATATTATTTGGGTTGTGAGTTTAAGCCTTATTTCACATAGATTTCAAATTTTAAATTTCTTTTATTATTTAGGTCTCTGAGGTATAAAAATAATCTTACCTCTTATCCTTTCGTCAACTTTTATGTTAATTTTTTTCCTGAAATCCTCAAAACTGTCCCACCCTTCTATCTCTTGTACGCCTATGATTTCTTGTTCTCTCTCTATCTACCCAAGGAGGGGTGGCAGTGAGGATTGCTGGGAGAGAGGGAGGGAGTCGTCTTAATGAGAAACGCCTTTTGCAATCTGTGCACCTTCGCTCGCATTGCCAAGATTTAAGGGGAGAGAGTATGGGCGAGAGTGAGAGGGAGTGAGGAAAAACGAATAGAAAAATTAACTGAACTTTCAGCATGAAACATAGGATTTTTCCTTTTTTAAATATCACGAGCCGCACGCAGGAAAATTTAACTGAAAAATTGATGAATGTCCAGCGTGAAACACAACCTAACTTGATATTTGTCTATTTTAAATATGAAGCGCGCCACACTAGCTTAATTAACAGTTGTGAAAATAATTAAATACTTAATTCATTTCAGTTTTTAGAATATTTAGCGCACACACTTGATATTTTAAATGTTATGCGCCACACAGCATAAGTTAACGTGACGCAAATCTTATGATGGTTGCTATTAACGGAGTTGACAAAAGTGCGTTGGACATGATATTTAGAGAAGTGGAATGATTAATATGTAAATAGATAATGTAATAGATTTTATCATTCATTATTTAAATTTACACTTCTTTTTTGTGACAAATCTTCTCTTTAGGTTTGACAGCGAGCACGATCAGCTTTCCCCTGGAAGTCGCACGGAAGCGCTGATGGTCCGGCAAAATGCTGGGAATGTCCAGCAACATGGCAGCTGCTCTTGCAGAGATCATCCAGGAGAGGGGTTTCTGGGGACTTTCTACAGGGGTGGGGTGCAAGCTGCTTTGAAGGTGATGCCCCTCATCAGGCATCACCTGGATGTTTTATGAAGCCTGGAAAGAGTTTCTTCTTTTAGATAAATTCAAGCAAATAAAACCATTTGGTGGATTTGTTTTTAGTCATCCACCATTTCCAATTTTGGTCTTTAGTTCCATGGAAGTTTATTAAGCTTCCTCTTCATTTTTGTTAGAAATGTAATCAGATAATTGTAGTTATTTATTAACATGGCTTTATCATTGTTGGAGAACGCTATTGTTCATTGTTCTTCTAGGCTCCTAGATTTCGATCAAAATGCAGGTTACACCTTAATGAGGATCATAATTTTGGTGATTTGCATCCAAACCAAAAAGGGGATTTTACATGCATGTTATTTTTAAAATTAGGGAATTTACATCTGTTACTTTAAAAAAAAAAAATTTATTAGAAGCAGCTCAAGCAAATATTTACAAGTGACATCCTCTAAGTTCAATATTTACAGATGACATTCCTCCTATTTTTATAGGTAGCAAATTCACTTAACTTCTTTTAGGATTGCTGTCTGTAAATATTAGACTTAGGAGTGCCACTTTAAATAATCTGATTTAGGGAGTGCTGCTTTATAAAAAAAGCTTTTTTGATAGTGATAAATATAATTTCTTTTTTAAAAATTTCATAAGAATCACAAAATTGTAGTTTTAATTTTTATTTCTCACCCATCAATTTTGATTTTGAGCTTTTATTTATGCTAGTAAAAGTCATGTGCATTGTATGTGGTCCTGTTGGTTTGCTATTTTTCATATCGGGCACGATGCTTAAGCTACAAGCATGCTCATAACATTAGATACGTTACTCCTTCCGTTGGTTCGGCCTTTCTGCATATTGATTACGATGCTTAAGCTCAGCATTCCCCATAACATCAGATACGATACGCCTAGACGATATTGGGTCGTATTTGATGAAGCTCATGGCATTGTCAAACTCAAGCCACTGTTGCATTTGTAAGAAGGCTTGGCTGATCACGTACACGTCATACAAGAACACAATGGATGAGCGAAAGGGTGATCCGAGCAGAACTTGTAATATATGTCATGTAGTTGGACATAACTAATCCACATGTTCTCGAAATTATGAAAATATGAGGTAATCAAATGAGTTAATTTTTTATTGTTATAACTGGTAAAATTATTCTTTCATATATATTTTAAAAATCACATATTATTAATGAAATTATTTCTTCTTCATGTGCAATCGATATTGGCACGGAGGACGAGGGCGCAACGGTAGGGGTGCGGCGGGTGCACCAGCGCAGCATATCCGAACCAGTTTTTATTGCTACAGCCTGTTAGTCACTTCCTTATGCTACGAAGAGCGGACAATATGGCATTCCCTACATTTATAGACCACAGTGATTTTATGGAGTATAGGGCGGGTGGCTGCAATACGCAGGGCATTCTTGATTACATTATATTAGATCATTGTTTGATTACTGCACTTGTTGAGTGTTGGTCTCTACAAACTAATATATTTTATTACTTGTTGAAAAAGATGACAGTTACACTTCAGAATATTGCTATCATTTTAGGTATTTAGATTAATGGTGATTCATTAATAGGTCATGTACATGTTGGGGAGGATATAGATGAGATACTTGAATTGACTGTTGTGATGATCTATAGGATAGTATCCTATTCTTGAGTTTCTATAACACAAATCCTACAGATGATTCTGAGTCCTCTATAGAGCAGAACACAGTTAATTCGTATATTGCCCCTACATTTTTATTGTGGCAGTTTTTATAGACCTATATATGGACTTACAGCTTAGAGTGATACAACATGTTCGTGCATATATTTTATACGTGTTGGGCTATTTTCTAGTACCTTGATATATCGAGTTCTGAATTCACCTTTAGGTGTCTTATGCTGCTTGAGAATTATGAATGATTTGGTTGGCTTATCACTTGGATTTGCAGTATCAGCACAGCTGTATAAGCAGTTATTTGGGGTTGTCACACCTGCATGTTTGTCATTGTTGATTGCTTTCATCTATTGTAGATTTGGGCATGGGAGCGTCTATTGCGTCATTCACCGTATCATATGCTCTCATTTTACCGTAATGAGATCGATACGTTACGGTAAAATAGGTGCTATATACATCGTGATACCAGCTGGCCTTTTAGGTATTGTCATTTATTTACATTGCTGATTAGCTATTTATTTGGCACAATGTGTCATTTAGACCTTGGGTTTGAGTGGCATCAGCCCGATTGTGTGATGCGTAAGTTCGATTACCAGTAGCAGTTCTCGCTGGAGGCGGCAGATCCGAACTTAGGAGGATTGATGCTCGAGACGAGCATTGACATATTGGTTTGCTGAGCACTCCTGTACAAGTGTTTATAGAGAGGACATTTAGACTTTGTTCAGCAGCTTCAGATAGTTAGTGAGGACAATGCTGATGCATTGAGAGTGTACATAGATTGGTACAATTCTTGGGCACGTCTTTCACTTGTATTCGCTGAAGTAGAAGTTGTCTACTTCATATTTTCCTTCAACGCTAGTTGTCAGAGGATTTGTGAGCTCTGTAGTTTTTATTATATATTTCAATTTTATTACAGTAATTATTTCTTACAATTTTTGATGAGATCACAAATACTGCATATTCATTATTCGATGCTGAAAGATATACGGAGGCAGCAGCCCAAGCATATGGATGGACTCTCATGATTAGCTATTATTATTATGTGATCAGTTTTCGCTAGCAGCTTCACTTCCTTCTAGTGGCTAGGCGTACTCGTGCTCCAACTAAGATCTACACTCTGCAGAAGCAGGAGCTGTTCCACTTTAGGACAGTCGTAAGCATTCGCCTTTAGATCTTATATTTCATACATCATAGTAAATTTCGGTGATTCGAGTGTTTTTATTACCATTATGATCTTCATCAGACACAGTTTTGATATTATCATTCGGCTCTGTCGATTGACAAGTCAGCCATAAGAGGACTTCGTTGATGATGATGTGATGGTGGCGTACATGTCTCATGTACTCTACCGGCGATGACGTCGGGAAACGAACCCGTACACGCCTTGGGGTGATTGCCATACCACTTAGGAAAGAGAACAAAGATAATATACACATTTTATATAATATATTATTATAATATTTTTAACTATATTGAATATATATTATTCATTCAAAAAATTTATTGTTATACATCGTTGTATGTATTCCTTTTATTTCATTTATAATTTATATTTTTTTTGAATTTTGTTGTGTTTTGAAATAACAAATGCACTAAAATAATTTAAAATGATATAATCAATATAAAAAATCTACATAATAAATATGAATAAAAACAGATGATACATATATATTTTGTATAATGATGTAGCATTTTTGAGATTTTCAGCCTTACCAAAAAACATATGGAATAAAAAAATAACTGAAAAATTGAATGAAATGTATACCATTATTTTTATATTTGAAGATAATATTTTCATTAAAAAATATAATTCTACTAAAAATACTTATTATATATTAAATTATTAAAAAAAAAATATAATATTATTAAAAAAGAACTCAGAATCGCCTATCCGCTGGCATTTTCTACTACAACAGCCCAACAAATAGCGTCAGAAATACTCTTTGTTAATTTTTTATAATTATAATTAATTAATAATTAGTTAATTAAAGATACTAAAATTGAAAACAATCATAATGTTCAAAAACCATGCAAATGTCTTTATTTTATATTTTGTTTACAATTTCAAAATAAATAATTAAAATTAAATTTTTAACAAATATTATGATTTACTTATTATGAATAAATTGACAATTTAAGTGAACTTTAATAAATAATCTCTCATTAAATGATCTCACATATTATTATCAATTTAATTTTTTTATATAATTATTGCCACAAGCAAATGCAATTTTTTTATTTAAATGAAATTGTAATTAAATTTAATATTTGAAATTAGTTAGGAAAACTAAACATCATCACTCTTTTAAAACCTGGTTTTTTTTTTATTACAAGATTTTCAAGATGGCCCGTCCAATTCAATCGATTGAACTACCACCCATGCCTTCATAATTATATCAAAAATATCATCAAAAAAATAATTATATTCAATATAAAAATATTTCATAAATTACTTAAAAAACCTTCAAAAAGTAGAATAACAAATTTACATATAACACCAACACCAATCACAAATTTATATAATAACATACAACAAATTGTCTTACATCACCATATCAAATACATAAATTTTAACAGATAATTTGATGATTATTTTTATTCCAATCAATCAGATGAACTAGTAGAACTTATGAACCAAAATAAACTGGTTCACCTGTGGATTGGAAAGTTTTACTCTATCCCAACCAAATTGAAATAGACTGAGTCAGTACACAAGCCGGCTTGCCTCGGCTGGTCTAATCCAGCATGATCAAGCTCATTTATGAACATTCATCAATGGTAGAAAATTGAATTACCAACGAAATTAATTAACAAAAACACAAAGAATATGTTCTGTAAACACCACCCTTTAAAACACTAAATCAAACCCAAGGCCTCAAATCTATCCCAAAATTGAGATTTAAACAACCTTGTTCATAAGTTATTACTTATTAACATAAATGAGCCGAACAGTAACGAGTTCAAACCTGTTACGAATCAAATTTCTAAATAAGCATTAAAGTTTACTTTATGCATCTTGAAGACAATTATAATATTTCTAAACTAAAACATTGAATATTGCAAGACCTCTCTCTCTCTCACACACACACACAGACACACAACAATAATAACAACAAAAATAATTAAAAAAAAAAACTAACCAGAACAAACCACAGAAACATAGAACTACAAAGAGAAAAGTAGGATTTCTTGGAACCGGGAATATAACATTATCCAGCCAATAGATCAACAGCAGCTCAGGCTCGCTCGCCACGAATCCTGCGAGCAAGCTGAATGTCCTTAGGCATGATGGTTACCCTCTTGGCGTGAATGGCACAGAGGTTGGTGTCCTCAAAGAGACCCACGAGATAGGCCTCCGCGGCCTCCGCGGCCTCCTGGAGCGCGGCGACGGCGGAGCTCTGGAATCGGAGATCCGTCTTGAAGTCCTGCGCGATCTCCCGCACAAGACGCTGGAAGGGCAACTTGCGGATGAGTAGCTCTGTGCTCTTCTGATACTTCCGAATCTCCCTCAGCGCCACCGTTCCCGGACGGAAGCGGTGCGGCTTCTTCACGCCGCCGGTCGCCGGAGCAGATTTCCGGGCCGCCTTCGTCGCCAGCTGCTTCCAAGGGGCCTTGCCGCCGGTGGACTTGCGTGCCGTCTGCTTCGTCCGCGCCATCGATCAACAGTCGGGAGAGAACGGAAGCTGGTAAGGAATGGAATTAGGTTTTCTGCAAGATGGCGGATAAATTGATAATAATATGTTGAGATCATTTATGAGAGTATTTATTTAAGTTCACTTAAATTGCCAATTTATTCATAATAAGTAAAACATAATATTGTTAAAAATTTAATTTTAATTATTTATTTTGAAATTGTAAACAAAATATAAAATAAGACATTTGCATGGTTTTGACATTATGTTGCTTATTTTATAGTATAAAAAGATGATTGTTTTCAATTTTAGTATCTTTAATTAACTAATTTATTAATTAATTATAATTTAAAAAAATTAACAAAAAGAGTATTTCTGACGCTATTTGTTGGGCTGTTGTTACGTAGAAATTGCCCAGCGCGATTCTGAGTTCTTTTTAATAATTAAATAAATAAATATTATAATTTTTTTATAATTTAATATATAATAAGTATTTTTAGTAGAATTATATTTTTTATGAAAATATTATCTTCAAATATAAAAATATGAGTATATATTTCATTCAATTTTTCAGTTTTTTTATTCCATTGTTTTTTGGTAAGCTGAAAATCTTAAAATGCTACATCATTGTACAAAAAATATAACTATGTATCATCTGTTTTTATTCATATTTTATTATGTAGATTTTTTATATTGATTATATTATCTTTAAATTATTTTAGTGCATTTGTTATTTCAAAAACACAATAAAACTCAATAAAAAATATAAATTATAAATGAAATAAAAGGAATACATACAACGATGTATAACAATAAATTTTTTGAATGAATAATATATATTCAATATAGTTAAAAATATTATAATAATATATTATATAAAATGTGTATATTATCTTTGTTTCTCTTTCCTAAGTGGTATGGCATCACCCCCAGGTGTGTACGGGTTCGGTTCCCGACGTCATCGCCGATAGAGTACATGAGCATGTACGCCACCATCATCATCATCATCATCATCAACGAAGTCCTCTTATGGCTGATCTTGGTCAATCGACGGAGCCGAATGATAAATATCAAACTGTGTCTGATGAAGATCATAATGGTAATAAACACTCGAATCACCGAAGTTGTACTATGATGTATGAAATATAAGATCTAAAGGCGAATGCTTGACGAACTCTCCTAAAGTGAACAGCTCCTGCTTCTGCAGAGTGTAGATCTCAGTTGGAGCACGAGTACGCTTAGCCACTAGAGGGAAGTGAAGCTGCTAGCGAAACTGATCACATAATAATAATAGCTGATCTCGAGAGTCCATCCATATGCTTGGGCTGCTGCCCTCCGTATATCTTTCAGCATCGAATAATGAATATGCAGCATTTGTGATCTCATCAAAAATTGTAAGAATAATTACTGTAATAAAATTGAAATATATAATAAAAACTACAGAGCTCACAAATCCTCTGACAACTAGCGTTGAAGGAAAATATAAAGTAGACAGCTCTACTTCAGCGATTACAAGTGAAAGACGTGCCCAAGAATTGTACCAATCTATGTACACTCTCAATGCATCAGCATTGTCCTCACTAACTATCTGAAGCTGCTGAACAAAGTCTAAATGTCCTCTCTATAAACACTTGTACAGGAGTGCTCAGCAAACCAATATGTCAATGCTCGTCCTCGAGCATCAACCTCCTAAGTTCGGATCTGCCGCCTCCAGCGAGAACTGCTGCTGGTAACTGAACTTACGCATCACACAATCGGGCAGATGCCACTCAACCCCTAAGGTCTAAATGACACATGTGCCAAATAAATAGCTAATCCAGCAATGTAAATAAATGACAATACCTAAAAGGCCAGCTGGTATACGATGTATATAGCACCTATTTTACCGTAACGTATCGATCTCATTACGGTAAAATGAGAGCATATGATACGGTGCATGACCAATGACACACCACCTGCCAATATAATGTATCACATGAAAAAGAGTTGACATTTTAACAAATAAAAAAAATTAATATTAATGTAAAAATACCTATAGCCTAGTGGACTTTGTACAAACTAATGTACTAGTAACTATCTATTAGGACGACCGACGTGTAGACGCTTCCATGCCCAAATCTACAATAGATGAAAGCAATCAACAATGGCAGAACATGCAGGTGTGACAACCCCAAATAACTGCTTATACAGCTGTGCTAATACTGTAAATCCAAGTGATAAGCCACCAAATCATTCATAATTCTCAAGCAGCATAAGACACTAAAAGTGAATCTCAGAACTCGATATATCAGGTACTAGAAAATAGCCCAACACGTATAAAATATATGCACGAACATGTTGTATCAACTCTAAGCTGTAAGTCCATATGTAGGTCTATAAAACTGCCACAATAAAAAATGTAGAGGCATATACGAATTAACTGTGTTCTGCTCTATAGAGGACTCAGAATCATCTGTAGGATTTGTGTTATAGAAACTCAAGAATAGGATACTATCCTAATAGATCATCACAACAGTCAATTCAAGTCTTTCATCTATATCCCTCCCCAACATGTACATGACCTATTAATGAATCACCATTAATCTAAATACCTAAAATGATAGCAATATTCTGAAGTGTAACTGCCATCTTTTCAACAAGTAAATAAAATATATTAGTTTATAGAGACCAACACTCAACAAGTGCAGTAATCAAACAATGATCTAATATAATGTAATCAAGATGCCTGATATTGCCCACACCAGCAATATCTAATGTATCTATAAATGTAGGGCATGCCATATGTTGCTCTCGTAGCATAAGGAAGTGACTAGCAGGCTGTAGCAATAAAAACTGGTTCGGATATGCTGCATGGTGCACCCGCCGCACCCCTACCGTTGCGCCCTCGTCCTCGTGCCATATCGATTGCACATGAAGAAGAAATAATTTCATTAATAATATGTGATTTTTAAATATATATGTAAGAATAATTTTTACCAGTTATAACATAAAAAAATAACTCATTTGATTAACTCATATTTTCATAATTTCGAGAACATGTGGATTAGTTATGTCCAACTACATGACATATATTACAAGTTCTGCTCGGATCACCCTTTCGCTCATCCATTGTGTTTCTTGTATGACGTGTACGTGATCAGCCAAGCCTTCTTACATGCAACAGTGGCTTGAGTTTGACAATGCCATGAGCTTCATCAAATACGACCCAATATCGCCTAGGCGTATCGTATCTGATGTTATGGGGAATGCTGAGCTTAAGCATCGTAATCAATGTGCAGAAAGGCCGAACCAACGGAAGGAGTAACGTATCTAATGTTATGAGCATGTTGTAGCTTAAGCATCGTGCCCGATATGAAAAAATAGCAAACCAACAGGACCACATACAATGCACATGACTTTACTAGCATAAATAAAAGCTCAAATCAAAATTGATGGGTGAGAATAAAAATTAAAACTACAATTTGGATTCTTATGAAATTTTTAAAAAGAAATTATATTTATCACTATCAAAAAAGCTTTTTTTATAAGCAGCACTCCCTAAATCAGATATTTATAAGTGGCACTCCTAAGTCTAATATTTACAGACAGCAATCCTAAATAGAAGTTAAAGTGAATTTGCTACCTATAAAAATAGGAGAATGTCATCTGTAAATATTGAACTTAGAGGATGTCACTTGTAAATATTTGACTTGAGCTGCTTCTAATAAATTTTTTTTTTTTTAAAGTAACAGATGTAAATTCCCTAATTTTAAAAATAACATGCATGTAAAATCCCCTTTTGGTTTTGGATGCAAATCACCAAAATTATGATCCTCATTAAGGTGCAACCTGCATTTTGATCGAAATCTAGGGAGCCTAGAAGAACAAATGAACAATAGCGTTCTCCAACATGATAAGCCATGATAATAAATAACTACAATTATCTGATTACATTTCTAACAAAATGAAGAGGAAGCTTAATAAACTTCCATGGAACTAAAGACCAAAATTGGAAATGGTGGATGACTAAAAACAAATCCACCAAATGGTTTTATTGCTTGAATTTATCTAAAAGAAGAAACTCTTTCCAGGCTTCATAAAACATCCAGGTGATGCCTGATGAGGGCATCACCTTCAAGCAGCTTGCACCCCACCCCCTGTAGAGTCCCTGAAACCCCTCCTCCTGGATGATCTCTGCAAGAGCAGCTGCCATGTTTGCTGGACATTCTCCCAGCATTTTGCCGACCATCAGCCGCTTCCGTGCGACTTCCAGGGGAAAGCTGATCGTGCTCGCTGTCAAACCTAAAGAGAAGATTTGTCACAAAAAGAAGTGTAAATTTAAATAATGAATGATAAAATCTATTACATTATCTATTTACATATTAATCATCCACTTCTTAAATATCATGTCCAACGCACTTTTGTCAACTCCGTTAATAGCAACCAATCATAAGATTTGCGTCACGTTAACTTATGCTGTGTGGCGCATAACATTTAAAATATCAAGTGTGTGCGCTAAATATCTAAAAACTGAATGAATTAAGTATTTAATTATTTTCACAACTGTTAATTAAGCTAGTGTGGCGCGCTTCATATTTAAAAATAGACAAATATCAAGTTAGGTTGTTGTTTCACGCTGGACATTCCATCAATTTTTCAGTTAAATTTTCCTGCGTGCGGCTCGTGATATTTAAAAAGAGGAAAATCCTATGTTTCATGCTGAAAGTTCAGTTAATTTTTCTATTCGTTTTCCTCACTCCCTCTCACTCTCGCCCTACTCTCTCCCCTTAAATCTTGCAATGCGAGCGAAGGTGCACAGATTGCAAAGGCGGTTTCTCATTAAGACGACTCCCTCCCTCCCTCACTCTCTCCCAGCAATCCTCACTGCCACCCCTCCTTGGGTAGATAGAGAGAGAACAAGAAATCATAGGCGTACAAGAGATAGAAGGGTGGGGACATTTTGAGGATTTCAGGAAAAAATTAACATAAAAGTTGACGAAAGGATAAGAGGTAAGATTATTTTTATACCTCAGAGACCTAAATAAAAAGAAATTTAAATTTGTAAATCTATGTGAAATAAGGGCTTAAACTCACAACCCAAATAATATTTGCCCCTAAAAAATTTCGGGTATGTTTGTGTAATATTTTTAAAATGCATTAACATGTAAACATTGCAAAATAGTGTGTTTTGTGTGCATATTTTCCTCAAATTATTCGCATCAACCAAGTTTGCATCCCACTAGATGGGATTGGCTACATGAATCATTTATTTTCATTACACTTTATCAAATAACAACTTATTATTTAGCTCTAAACAAGCAAAGTTATTTCTTACAATTTTTTGCCATGTCTTTTTTGGTCTTCTTTTTATATGAAAAAAATTGAATAACCCAGCTCTCCTTACTGAACTTCTATCGGTGTACAATTTATATATTCAAAATATCTAAGTTAGTTATTATGTTGGGATATGTGAGAGATGTGATATAAGTTAGTTATTATTTTAGTAATGTGTGTAGGATGTGAAATAAAGTTAATTTTTAATATTAAATTTTATGTATGATGTGATATGCCTAGTTAATATTAAACCAGGTTAATTTTTAACGATCAAACAAACGGGGTCTATGAGTTTATTCTCCATTAAGGTTACTCCAACCTTCTCACGGATATACTCATTTCTCATTATGTCCCTTTCATATATACACTAACTTTATTTGTATGTGTTGATTTTATAAGCCGGTATTCAGTATTATATAATTATCATTAATCTTACTATTGTTCTATAAAGTTTACTTTTAAGCCTAAGAGGGATTTCTCTCTCACACAACACATCAAATATATTTTTTTCACTTAGTCTATTCTACTTAAATCCTGCTAATAACATCACCAATTATTTCACTGTCACTTTATATGATTGATACAAGATTTCAAGATTGCTCACTCTTCCTAATAATTTGATCATCTTCACACTACAAATACTTTTATCTAAATAAAAATTGCACTTTATATATTCAATTTTAGATCTACTAAGACAAAGATCTTCAAATTCTAAGGTATTTCTCTACAACTTGAGTTTCACATTAGCCACTTCTCTAGTCTTATTAATAAGAAGAATAATATCTATAAAAAGCATACAACGCTCTTGAATGTGCTGAGTTAAAAAATTCATAATTAGTACAAAGAGATATGGACTACAACTATAGTAGGGTTATCTTTAATCAAATCTCATTGTGTCCTAACAGAACTAACAACTCCACTTATACATATCTTTAATAACATGAATCCAAGCAATGCAAATTCCTTTCTTTTTAAAACTCCCCAAAACACTTTCTTGGAATTTTATCGTAAGCCTTTCTCATCAATATCCATGTCCTAATTTTTCAGGACAAGATTTTTGAATCTTTTTCTTTCAGTGAACAATTCAGTTTACTGCTACATACTTATATTAATTTTAGCTGATGCAAATCATTTCTTATAGCTCATAATCAAGTTATTTTCAGACTCCATTGTCCTTTCCTAACGTTTCACAGTAATTTGACCTCTCCAAAGTAATAGAGCCCTTATGCTCTTAATTATGATTGCCAACAATCCAAGCCTACTTCTAAATACTGCAATCAGGAAAGATCTACAAAATAAGAAACATAACTTAGAAGACTGTGCCACCTGTTCTCTCCCTATAACTCTAATACAAAAAAGGCAGGCGGGAAAGCTATGCATGTTATAAGCCAAAGAAATCTTTTCTTATTTGATTTTTGTCTCATAAGCTCTTCTTTGGAGGCCAGTTCGATTAGCACTCAGGAAACATGGTCTTTATAATTGTTTCTATTGATGAAATTAGTTCGACCATAAAAGGTAAGAAAGACAACATAAATTACCAATAAAGTCCACATGTTAAGGGAGAAAATGCTAGGGACCCAAGTTAAGCTCTATACACAAGTGAACAGACGTCTACCACAACTTGTTGTTGAGCTACTAATGCAAGAGAATTGTTCATGTACATTTCCAACAATCTCCCCCTTATATAAGAATCCATCCACATTAGTCTTTTTTCTGTCCGATGGATCATTTTAACTCACCAAATGCATGCACATTAAGAGCCCAATTAATCAACTGGAGGCACAAAGGGAGTGGGAGTTAGCCACTCTTGAATTTCGCTCAACCATGGTTGAACCTAAAAGACACATAGGAGCACTGCATGAACCACTTGAGCATAGTTAATTACATATCAATTGTTAGGAGAGAAATACTAAAAGCCTACATTGTGCCCAATAAATAAGTGATTGGATACCTATTAACTCAAAATCCTAGGCCAAAGAATAAGAGCCACCACTTGTATCTAACACCACAACCTCTCGTTGAACTACAAACATGAGACAATTGCTCATGGGCATTCCCAACACTTGATACAACCAGAGGTGAGAAGATTAATCTATGCTACCTTCTAAGGACTTTTTGGGTCCCTTCAAATAAGGGCTTTAGCATGCTTAGAAAACATATGGGAATGAGGAATTTGAAAACTTCACACCTGAAATAGCCCCGATCATGAGAAGCTCAGCACGGTTCAAATTTTTCTTCTTTTTTACTTGACAGTATGATGATTTCACCTTCTCGTACATGAAATAATAACAAGTGCTGTAAGGAAGCATGCCTATGAGAGTTGGACAGAAGCCAGCATATAAGCCGCCGACACCATCATCCCTGTAGATCCTTCTGAAAGCAAGGCAAATGGTTGGGTAAGCTTCTCTATTCACAGTTAAACGATCCTGCAGCATATAGATGAAAACGTATAAGCTGACACATTATTCTGAGAAATGATTTATTTTGACACAGTTCGTGCTTTCGTTATTACTAAAATAAGAAATAAAACAAACTGAAGTGAATCATTCAATCATGGTCATTTTATAAATAAGATACCCTTACACAGATTAGCATCACTTAGTTGTGAAATATAACAATTAAAGGGTCACCTCGAAAGTATACAATAGCATAATGTGATACTTCAAAGAATGACAATGAAGAGCAACCCTTGGAGTCTTATAAATGTCTAGCTTGAGGAAATTTCAGAGTATGAAATATTACATAATTCAACAATAGATATAGATATACATCGCAGATTTTAGCCATTGCACTTGCATGAGGTATGCAACAGACAGCTTCCGATACGTTGAAACCGTTATGATTGATGAAACTGACAGAAACTAAAGAGATTATAGCATATTCTAATAATAAAACTTGGGTAAATTATATCCAGGTCCCTAAATTTATAGTATAATAGCACACATGTTCATAATTTAAAATTTTTAATATTTGATTTCCTGAGTGACATATAATACATCAATTAAATCTTTTTTTCTAATTTTTAAAATATTATTTTTAACCTTCTCTCTCCTCTTTTGTCTCTCTTTAATCTCTCCTCTCTTCTCTTAAAAATTAGAAAATGACCTAATTGATGTATAAAAATTTAAAATCAGACTTAGGAACCCAAATGTTAAAAATTTAAAATCAGGTTTGTGTAATATTTTTCCCTAAACTCAGGGACATGGATGCAATTTACCCATAAAACTTTGCTGCGAGTGAAAATTGCAGTCATGTTTTCAAATGATGCAATCTTACATAAATCAATGAATCTCAACTGGCTATAGATGAGCCCTAACTTAATGTATCAATGGAACTTTTAGGAATTCCTGTGAGTTAATTTCAACGAAACAGCTGATGCATTTAAATGAGAACTAAAAGAGATTTAGCATAAACTAACGAGTAGCAAAATAATTACAGTAATATATGAATTAGCATATTTTAAATTCACAAATGCCTAATCTTTACATCTAAATTAAAAAATAATAAGCTGGATTCGAGATTAGCAAGGAGCAATGGGGTGGGGGAGAGAGAGAGAGAGATAATAAGGGAAGTAGCCATTACAACCATTAATAGGGTCTTCTAAGACTTGTGACCTACCTTAATTACTTCAAGAGGGTGGCACAATAGTGTGCTAACGACACCAGCAGCAGCACCACCAACAGCAACTGGTGATATCCATGGAAAGGGGAGTTCAATGTTTAAATGACCAACTTGGACCTTTGGACCTCCCTTATCTTTCCATTTCTCTTGAGCTGATGCAACTGTACGACTGACGCACTCAAAAGTTCCAAGCTCAATTGCCTGAGTCGGGATTATCCGCAGCATGTTTATTGTGTTTCCAGCCCAAAGCCCTTGCCAGCCATTCTCTTCAATGATCTCAAGAAAGCTACCGACAATGCGTTTAGACCCAACTCCAACAATCATTCTTGTCCTGCAAAGCACGTAAAATATGAGCATCCATAACTGAAATTAAATTTATATCCCAGTCTATTAAATATAATAAAGGAAGCAGCAAAAATACAATTGACAGTTAGCAGATAGCTCCTCAAATATCTAGGAAATTGATAAGGAAAAGGGGAAAAGCTAGTGGAAACATAACTTACTCAGAGACAAAATGGTATAGAAACCTGCAAAAATAGATCGACTCAATTGAAAATGTGTAATGTCTAAGCATATTGACATATGGTAACCTGAGAACTTTGGAAAATGTTGGAATTGATGGAAAGGCAAAATTGAAAAATAACTATATTGACATATGGTCAATAATATCTCGCTGAAGGCCCTCCTGCCTTCATCAATTTCAGACTTTCTATGCTAAGCTCATTCAAGATAATAACTACAAAAAAAATTATTAAAAATATCAAGAAGTGCTTGTTATGGGTAAATTAACAAGAAGATGGAAATTAAATCGATCAACAAAATTTCACTGAGGCTAAGGAGCTGCTGCTCAATGAGATATGATAAGAGGTGGTCAGTACGTTCATAAATCAATAAATTTTGTTAAATCAATTTTTGGATCATAAAAGAGCTGACCAACCAAACTAGTTTGGAATTAAAGCTGTCACTGTTGTTTCTATACAAAAACGAACCAAACCTAGCAAGAAGACAACCGCACAGCTCTCACAGCTCAGTTGCTGCTAGTTTTGATCTTAGCTAAATCAATATTGTCTTTATGTTTCATGTATGAATCAAAGTCCAAATCCATATCCGCATTTTAGCCTTTTAATTTCACAGTTATTAATTGACAAAATCAGAGAGTTACGAGAAAGATACTATGCCATGCAGTGAACAAAAAGGAGGTTTCAAATTTCATTGATGCCTATGCACCTTTTAATTTAGCAGTTTATTAATTGACAGAATCAGAAAGTTGCAAGAAAGATACTATGCCATGCAATGTACATAAAGGAGTGAGCTTTTCAATATCATCGAACTGTCGGTATCTATGATTCAAAAGCACATCACAAAATAGCCAGGGATTGCGGATCATTCTATGTGAATCATGGGAAGATTATTTATTGACCTTTTGGTATTGTTAATCAGCCAACATGCTTAAATTTACACATAACTATCATGCCTTTGTATTACATGTCATGTAATAAGAATGTAAACAAGAAGGAATAGCTTCCATAAACATAAATGATCCTTGAATGCACGTTTTGCGTTCTCTTAATTGCCTAGTAGAATAATTGAAGAACAAAAGTCTCTATAAAGTGAAATGGGAAAATTTACATTTTATGCCAAAACAACAAGAAAGAACGCAAGTAGTCGTTTATCCACAAATTTACCATCTGCAAATGCAGAAAGTATAAAATTAAATCTTTTTGATCCTATGTTACTAGCTAATTAGCATCACAGTCTATAACAACAAGCTCAAAAGTATAAAAAATGGACGGTAGCTTGCTTCAATAATTTGCCTCCTCCTCTTGGTGGGCCGGTGGCTTAAGATCAACTTTGATGGTTCGCTACAGGCAATGGTTACTGGAGCTGGCTGTTTTATTAGAGACCACTATGGAGAAGCGAACCATGCACGTGATAAACGAGTATTCACCCACCCATTGTGGTAGAGCAAAAAGCAGGGATTCAAGAATTTAAAGCTGCTCTGAATATCACTAGTACCTCAATTCACATATGGCTTGAACGGGATTTGCTTGAAATCCTTCAAATGATATAGGGGACCTGAACTGCACTTATATCAAGGTTGAAATGCTGGACCATGCACATTATTGAGAATAGGTTGGAGCTGCTAACATTGTTGAAAGCAATATCTGGAACCATGATGTAAACATAGAAGTGAACTGCATTGCTAGATTGATTTCATGTTTCAGTTTTTGCAAAATCACTTAAGTAAATAGAAACATAAATGCCCAAGACATTTTCTTTTTATACCTACGCGAGAAAGGAGACCTCTCATCTTATTTTGGAAAAAGTGCCTAAACTTAATGCTACATATTTCGACAAAATTGAGGTGCTGCTGCCAACTCCTTCAAACCCTCAACCTCAATTTCGAATAGGAGCTTCGACTCCGGATCTTATTCCCCTTCCCAGTGATTTTTGCAACATCCTCTGAGAGTGTGTGATCTGATGTACCCGTTTAGTAATTTGTTTTTAAATGGATGGCCTAGGCCAAGATTTCAGGAAAGCTACATATTTGTCTTTAAACTGGTGACTTGATTCTTTTTTGAAAGATGACAAAGCCATAACATTATACTAAAATAATATGCAAAAAGTAAAATAGTCAGCCAACATCCCATTTAAGAATGTTATAAAAATTAATAAGAAGAGGTAAACCTTTCACCCAACAAAAGTTGCCTAATGTGACATAGTGAGCCAACAAATTAGTCACACTATTAAAGTTATGATGTACATGAGTAATCTTCAAAAAAGAAAAGGAACGTAGAATGCTTATAATATGTTCAAATATAAGATCCCTAGGTGAATAGACATTCAAATTAGAAAACACTAGTGGCAATGCTTGTTATTGGTGACGCATCCTTGGCCTCTTGAACTGCCAACTTAGTTCATGGTAAAAACCAAAGCAGCAAAAGGCAAGACTAGATATGGCTTACAACTTAATAGAAACACAATTTTTCATACCTCAAAGAAACAGAAATCAGTTACAAGATATAGTCCATGTTGTGATATTTTAATTCAGTGAGGAGCATATTCAAAGATTTAGCCTAAAAGTCATAAATTTCCACAAAGGCATTTGAACATGGAAAAAGTCAAAGAAACAATAAAATGAAGTCATATTTTTCGCAGCAGGGTGTAAATAGTGCACCTGATAGTCTCCAGAGGAGCTAGAACAGCTTTCGTCATGGCACCAGCTAATGCGCCGCTTAGAAACTCCCCTACTTCTCTACTTTTAACAATATTCTGAAGGAAAATAAGAATTCATAAAATTTGGAAAAGGTAACAAAAACCAAATTGTAATAACTTGTGCCTGGCATGATGGCATCGGACAATGTAATCCGAACCACGAGGCATGAGAAAATTTAAATTTTTCTCTTTGTTCCACTTTGAAATTTTGGTGCGGAGAGGTAAAAGTAGGATATCAGAGCAGGTCAAATGAACCATTTTTAAGCGGAAGATGCTGCATGAGCAAAAGCACAAACACTTTGTTGGCAAGCTGGCACTTAAGGCACGGGATTTGACTTATGAGACACAGAAGCAACAGAGCGTAACTACCGATTGAGAAGAAGAAAAAGAGTAAGAAAAACAGGAAGAGGAAAGACTCACCCTCATAGCTCGGCCAACGTCCGGCAGGCGGAGCTCGAAGGCGGCGGGGGTAGCGGCCGCGCACTTTTCGACCTCGAACTCCTTGGGCATCGCCATTTCCTCCCCAAACGCATCACCCAACACCCAGAACTCCTTGGGCTTCTCCGACTCCTGTCGCAAAGCCATCGAATCAGCCTCCCCAATTTCCCAGGAAAAATCAACAAGATCATCGGAAATAGGAAGTCGCAGAACCGATCATAAATGAAAAACGTGAAGTACAACGACTATGAATGATATTTTCCGCTCGTTTTTGTCTGTTCTCACCTGGACAAGGGATTTCGCTCTCTTCTTGTCTTGGATCAGCTCACGAGATCTTTTGCCTCATTTTTTCCTCTTCCGCCGTCGCTATTCCTCTCTCTCTCTCTTCTTCCTCAATCTGCGTCTGAGCATCTCCTTCTCGCTCGCGATTTTCGCTGATTTTTACGGTGTGCATCCACTTTTTACAAGTTCCACATCAAAATAGAAACTTTTTTAAATTTCAATGCCCTACTGCCCTCTCGTGCCCGTTTCTACTATGAATAACCCTATTGCTAAATGAAAAAATCTAAAGCAGCGCTCAAAAGTGATTTTGAATTTAACCTTAGAAATAATTTTTTTTTTTAAACGAAATAATTATATGATTAATATATCAAATTATTCATTAAATTAAATTTTAAAAAAATAATTGATCAATATATTGATGACTTATGAGTTCCCCGTCTCCGACCCCTCCGACCCCACGAAGACCTAAGGCTGACAACTAGTTTAGTTTCAACGAGTCAACCTCAAGTCAAATTCGAACTTCTTTGAATTTGAATTGATTTTAATTTAAGTTAAATTAAAATCAATTTTAAATATTTTTAATTGAAATATTTACTTTATTTTTATATATATTAATACATTAATTTTTTTAATATTTATTATATATAACATTTTTGTTTTGTTGAAATAAAATACCTTAAGAGGTATATCAGAAAAACCTATATGAATATTAAGGCAATTAAGAATTAAATTTATTTTATATCAAGTAAATTAATTTTAAATTATAAAAAATCAATTTAAGTTTAATTTAAGTAAAATATGAGCAAGTTTAGAGTTTTAAAAGTAATGTTTATTCTTATTTGAATCTAAATGATAATATTTCTTATGATTCACAACCAAATATAAATTCTGTTGCGTATTTTCAATAATTAATCAATAAAGTTAATCAATTATAGATTTAGCTTTTAATTTACTTAATTATTTCATAGATCAATTCTAATCCATTAAGTATTTCAAAAAAAATTCTAATTCACTATAAGAGCATATAATTTATTGTTAACTTGATGTTATATTATATAATTTTAAAAAAAAATAATTATTTAATATAATAATATTTTTAAATAATTTTTTAAAAAATATAAAATTATTAATTAAAAAATAATATGTAGATATCATGATATTTAGAGGTTAATTTTTATATGAAGATAAAATTAAATTATATTTATTTTCACATGTTACTTTAAGCCGCAAAGAAACGGTTTATTTGTAAAAATATGTTTAGTTAAAAATAATAATAATTTTTTAAATTTTAATTTTGGTTTTTCTTCTATAGGCCCATAGGCATGATGCTTTTATTTTAAGATTTATAAAAATTTTAAATGAAATTCTTATTTTAAGATGTACATACGAAGAATATAAAATAAAATTAATCCTTTCTGCTATAAAATTTATGTAAAATTTAAAATAAAATTAATTTTATCATTCAAATTTATGTAAAGTTTGTTTATGTGATTGAAAAATTAATAATAATTTAAACTAAATAGCCAATGAATAATAACTTCGCAATTCTTATTGTAAATAACCACACAGGTGAGCAAGCTCACTTCACACGTAACTCTATAAATAATATTTAATTAAGTCATCAAATGAATTATTCAGTTGGCCAATCAGACGTTTCAGTAGTCGATCGGACTGTCCGTTCGCTTTTACTAAATGATTCATTTAACTACCAAATTAAGTATTTATTCGTTTAAAAAAAGTATATCTTAAGATCAAGTAAGTATTAGTCTTGAATAATAAATATCATATGTAACCACTTCTTCTCTAATTAATACTTGCTTGATTTTAAATTATACCTACTTTTTTAGATAAATTTTTATCAAAAACCTACATATCAGGTGGTCGAATGAACAATCTGATCAAAGCGAATGGATTATTCGCTTGGCCAATCAGACTGTTCGATTAACTAATCAGACTGTCCGATTGACTAACTGGATAGTTCATTTAGCCCCTTAGCAATTTAATGTCGTTTGCGACGTTTTGTGCCAAGCATGGTCGCCCATTTGTGTGGCTTTTGGCTATATTGACAAATGAACGACTGACCACGTCAAATGTGATTAGACATCCAAACTCAATAATCATTTAATAATTTTTTAATACAATTTAAACTTTTAAATAAAATGATTTCGTGTTATATTTTCAGAAAGCATGCTGCTTATTTTTTGAGAGGCAGTTAACTCTTCTGCAATTTAAGAAAACCAAATATTGGTGACGTTATTAAAATTTTGTAAGATATCATATTATTTTATGTATTATTAAAAGGGCGTTTGGTTTAATGTCATTTTGATATTATATTATGTTATCTAGAGAAAGTAATTATTTAGTTTAATGATATCTATAAATAATCTTTTATAAGATTATAGAATTATTAGTCAAAAGTTGACATCTAAATATTATGATATCTATATTACATAATATAAATGATATCTAAATGTTATAATATTTAGATTATATAATATAATACTAAGATAACAATGAATCAAACGCCCCCTAAATTCTATTTAAAATACTAATCTTGCTCTTTTTAGATTTAACTTAAGATTTATTTATCTTTTATAGAATTTAGCTTAAGATATAACTTAAGCATTCAATGTCTTTTGAAATATGTCACATTTTGGAAGATAACAACAAATCAAATGCCTCTTAAATCAAATATAATATTCTACCTTCTAAAACGTGACATATTTCAAAAGACTAAAAGATAAATAAATCTTAAGTTAAATTTAAAAAGTGCAAGATTAGTATTTTAAATAGAATTTAGGGGGCGTTTGGTTCATTATTATCTTGGTGTTATGTTATATAATCTAGATGTCATTTTTTGATTAATAATTTTATAATTTAATAGAAGATTATTAATGAATGTCATTAAATTAAATAATTACTTTCTCTAAATAACATAACATAACATCAAGATAATATTGAACCAAATACCTCGTTAGTTGAGTCTGGACTGAAATCCGCTTCCAACAATTTTAAGCTGAGTTTTAAATTAAATATGTAATTTAAGAAAATCAACTTGAGCTCAAGTTTATAAATTCAAGAGATATGAGTCTATGAATTCAACTCTCATTGTTTCCATTTTTTCAACTTAATTTCTTTACTCTAAAGTTAGTCAGAATCATCCAAATTGAAATATTTTCTGAAATTATGAAATCGAATAATATAATTTTGAGTTAACTTAAATTCCAAATTCGACCTTTTGTAGGATTGGCTCAGATTAAATTGAATAAAAAAAATAAGTTTTATCACTTCCAAAGATTAAATCTCCATAGAAATTTTGAAAATATTATTAACATTTAAATTTCTCACATAATATTGAAAAAATTTAAGGTATATTTATTTACTAGTTAAAAAATAATTCTAATTTGCCACATTATACAGAAATTTTAATATTAAAAATAAATTATATTTTACATCATATATATATATATATTAAAATAATAATTAATTCAATTTCATGTTCTGTACATACATCACAAATTAAAATAATTTTTAATTTATATTACATTATTTATATATTTAAATATAATAATTTTTTTTTATATTTTACATATTTTTTAATAAAAAAATTCTACTTAAATATTATGATATTATTAAAATTAAATTTTACAAG
>KZ451956.1:567158-603192 GCA_002786265.1 Apostasia shenzhenica
TGGTATGTATCACCAGAATGTGGCTCCTTACTTCGCTCATAACAGGTGCTTTACACCTGCAGTTTTCCTCGGAATTGGTTGTCTTATTATTTAAATGAAATGATGGAAACTATAATCTTTCTCTTCAATCTTCAAAAATTAACAACGAGAAAATATAATAGAAGAGCGGAATTTCTACATTTGCCTGACTTGGCACAAGAAGAAATCAGTGAGTTTGAATGCATTTTCTAGTTCAGTATTTGGCGCAGCCAATCAAAACTCAGGCATAAAACTTAAGAGCTAACTGCTCACGAAAAAAAGCCAAAATCAATTATATAAAAAAATCCAGAACAAACAAATCCTGAGCCAAAACATGAGCACAGAAAAAAGCATCTAACCACTCCTCCTTGGTACGGAGAATCTGCCGCTGCCTCGCGGTGGATGGATCATCCTCAGCCTCCTCCTCCTCCTCTTGGATTCCCCTCCAGCGATCCAGAAGTTCTCCTCTTGCAAGCCATCTTCGCCATCGGAGTCGGCCAGCCGCAATTTCACAGCAGAGTCGATCGGTGATTAGTTTTGGTCCAGTTCCAGCTACTTGCCTCCTCTCGTTGTCCTCGGAGCAGGTCAGGGTTTAGGGGGGACGAAAAGAGAGACGGACGAAGATTGGAAGGGAGTACGAGAAAATTTATCGGCATTACAGCGAGCGGGAGAATTTGCGTCAGCGGGGAGGGAAACCGCAGCTCGCGCCATTAAACTCCAGTCTTTATTTTTTGATAGAGATATCAGGCTTTTTTATCCCTATAATTACCTATTAAAAGATTTTATATAAATGTAAAAAATCAATCTTTGCTGAGATTATATTTACTTGTAAAATTAATTTTAATAATATCATAATATTTAAGTGGAATTTTTTTATTAAAAAATATGTAAAATATAAAAAAAAAATTTATATATTTTAAATATATAAATAATGTAATATAAATTAAAATATTTTAATTTGTGATGTATGTACAGAACATGAAATTGAATTAATTATTATTTTAATATATATATATATATATATGATGTAAAATATAATTTATTTTTAATATTAAAATTTCTGTATAATGTGGCAAATTAGAATTATTTTTTTAACTAGTAAATAAATATACCTTAAATTTTTTCAATATTATGTGAGAAATTTAAATGTTAATAATATTTTCAAAATTTCTATGGAGATTTAATCTTTGGAAGTGATAAAACTTATTTTTTATTCAAAAAGGATATAAATACACATTATATATATATAATTAAATTATTATATATAATTAAATTAAGATTAAAAGTAGGTCTCAATTTAGCTTGAAAAATTTGTATTCAAATTGAGGCAAAGCAAGAACTCTACTCGTTAACAGCCCTTTCAAAATAGACCAAGCTGTGGCCTATGGAGCCACCGCGCGCCTCGATGCCAACGGCTTCTTCTTGCGCTCGTCTGCTTCTCTTCCTCTTCCTTCTCTCTCGTCTCGTGCGCCTGTTCAGAAATATCTCAGACCGTGGCTACGGTGTTTCTTGGAGAATGGTGAACCCGACATTAGTACTTTTTCTTAGTAGTCTTCCTTCCTCCGATTTCATCATCATCTTCTTCTTCCCCAAATTATAGAGAAGTAAATGGGATTGGTATTGGCTTGCCCTAATTTTATTACTTTTTTTATTCTTTCAGGTCCGGTGGTAGGTGGTCGAGTCGTGTGTTAGGATTTTGGAAGGCAAGAGCGAGAACAGGAGAAGGAAAATGGAGGGCGGGTTCTCCTATATCTGTTCTTCTGGAAGAGGTGGGATTCATTTGACATTTTTGTTTTCCATCTAATTGGACCGTTTATATGTGGAATTTTTTTTTTGTTCTTAATTCTCTTCACAGTGAGATTTGTTGGCTTAACTTGGGCTTTAACTTTAGGGGTTTTGGTTTTCCTTGCCTCATTCTTCGTTTTGGTCGTCTACTGAATGCGTACTGATGCTGATTTTGAGGGGTTTAGTTGTTTTCCATGGTCACATTATTTTGTTCTACTTGTTTCAATTTTTTTCTACCATCATCCTGCTTTCATCTTTCATGCTGATGATTTCTTCTCGTACAAATACAGGACACCAGCAATGGAGAGAATAACAAGATTAGCGGGGACGAGGGGCTGCTACCTTTGGAGCTCGAAGCAAAGAATGGAGATGCGTGCCTCATCTCTAAGGCTATGGAAGATGAGGAGAAATTGCTGCATGCATAAAGGATAGAGGAGGAGAGCGTTAAGTATGAGGAGCAAGATAAGCCTCACCCCTACGTTAATTCAACAAGCTGAATGAGCTTCTCATGCAGATGCAGCTATACTCAGAATTTCTGCTAAATGGAGGATATAACTTCTGTAATATTTCCATGATAGCTGTCTATGTTCTATAATATTAGTTCTTCTATGTTGCTTTTAATGCCAAGCGCTTGTGTTGTCGAGTTTGTGTAGCAGAGCCAGTCAGCTAATCACACTGTTGAAGAGGATGCTTCATCTGGCAAAAATTCTGGTCGTGGTTGGAAGAGGAAGGCAAATGCTCAATATGTTATATAACATGGTGAGCCCTATCTAAAATTTCATTGGATTCTGATGCAGGTAGTACTTTGAATTTGAATGTACTCTCACATGTTTTCGAGTAAATTTGTGTCTGATTGAAACTATAGTTATTCAGCTCTCCGAATCACCAGAAAGCAGCTATGCTTCCCTCAACAATAGTAAAACATTAGAAGAAACACCATCTGAGTTTGTATATTAAGAAGACATACCTGGTCCTAAAGGTTGTCTTCAAAATATTTTCTTTTTGGGCAAATTTCACCCAGGTCCCTGAGTTTAGAGCTTAATATCACGCAGGTCCATGTTTTTTAAAATTTACCTTTCAGGTCCCTGTCCACATAATGTGTATCATACAGGTCCTTTCGTTACTCTGTCGTTAAAAAAAAAGGGTAATGACAATTTTATCCCTACCTAAACAGAACGAAACTCACAGGCGGGCCTTCATTTCCTCGCGCTACTTATGTTGTGAAACCCTAATCGTCTCCGGGAGATCGGTGGATCTGCAGGAAGAAGGTGACGCATCGACGGCCACCAATCTGCAAGTAAACGGAATGCCGCTCCAGCCTCCGTATCGCGTTCGTGGTTCCCCTTTGCCTTCTCATTGAAGGGTGTGGCGGCTTACCATCAGCTGCTCTCGTACTGTATCACCCAGTTCGTAGAGAAGGATTATACACTTGCGGATACAGTCATAAGGGAGCTGTTGAAGTATTGGCCGGTCACAAACTGCCAGAAGGAGGTCTTCTTCTTGGGAGAACTGGAAGAGGTATTGGAAGCAACTCAGCCTGCTGAGTTCCAGCGTTGCATGGTTCGGCTTTTCAAGCAGATTGCAAGTTGCCTCAATAGCTCTCATTTCCAGGTAAATAGGCATTTTCCCCCCTTGTAAATATGTTCTGCCATTGTGCTTATGCTACATATGAATTGATTGTGGTTTTATCATCATTTATTTCTCGAAAATCTATAAAAATGATAATGTTTAGATGCATGGTGCATTTGTTATTCAATTGTAAGAGGTCACATTTCAGTATATTGGATACATCTATGGTTAACATTACATTAAAAGCTCACTCTTAAGCATGCGACCATTTAAATAGGACAAAGTGTTTAATGAGCTTGCAGATGTTAACTAGTACTCTTTACAGATTAAATGCATACATTGCATGACCAAAGGTTAATTTGATGGGCACCTATGTTCCTATCATTTGTCTGCAAGCCTGTAAATGCATGGTAGTTGAAATAATTTTCATTTCTTGTTTAATAATCAAATAGAGAAGTTGTGGTCCCTTTTTTTTGCTATCTATGTAGAAATTGTGTACCTTGATGATTCCCAGATTTTTTCGCTTTTGTTCAGCATAAAGGAATCAGTCCACTATTCATTCTCTAGTTGGACTTTTCTTTCAGATATGTAATTACTAAAATATACAAGAAAAATTAGGCACTAAGATTCTGATGTGATACAGAATTGATGTATTTTTTTTCAGTGTCAACTGGCCTGTTGCTGAAAATTTGATGATGTATATAACATAATGTTGTGATGTGCCAACCTTGATCATGAATGTTGAGCTCTCGATGGTGCTGTTTATTCGCCCATTGCATCACTATATTTTTTGTTCGATATTAATGATGGTACCCGTTTTGCTGATGTGTACATTTATTGTGTAAACATTATTTCAGATACAATGAGCTACTACAACAAGTCTTATAGTAGTGGAATTTACTCACCCAAAATACAATTCAAGAATAAGCAGTGCAGATGTAAGCGGCGGTGTGCTGTAAGAATTTCAGAGTCCGATGCAAACAAAGATAGGCTATACTATGCGTGTTCTACCAATACTTGCAACTATTTTGAATGGTGGAGCGAGTCAAGTGACAGTGGCTTACATCATCAGGGAGATATCGAGACTGACAAAAAAGCTTCTTCAAAGGATAACATTAAAGTATTAGATGAACTGAGAGATATAAGGGAAGTCATAGACAATTACATGCATCAAACTAATGAGAAATTTTCTTTGTTGGAGCGGCATATCTCTGTTTTGAGTGAGAAAGTGGAGCAATTAAAACTTATACTTATAATGAGTTTAACAGTGTATGCGGTTGCATTGTATTTAAGTTGAATGTAGACTGCATGGAGGATTGTAATATACACTTTATATCTACTTAATTTGGTGCAATATTGAGTTTATGGCTAGTGATGTTACTTCATATACGTTGAAAGTTTGCTCGAGATTATAGTCATTGAAACATTTTACACTCCATTATTTTTAAATATTGAGTTTATGGTTAGTGAGGTTAGTTTATATAGATTGAAAGTTTTTTGTTGGAACACTATGGACGTTCTAAATTTTCTGCTCAAGATGATTGCAATAAGGAATGGAGTTGCACGGGAAGCCTTCAGTGAGCAATGGGCCTGCTT
Source organism: Apostasia shenzhenica (assembly GCA_002786265.1). Lineage (NCBI taxonomy): Eukaryota > Viridiplantae > Streptophyta > Magnoliopsida > Asparagales > Orchidaceae > Apostasia > Apostasia shenzhenica. The sequence continues at coordinate 572,127 of KZ451956.1, forward strand.
AAAACTCATTCTGTTTTGGAGCTTAAATCTTGAACAAAATTTACACTATATATACATAACATCAGTACAGATACGCACATATGTTCTACCCATTGTTGAAGTCTATCTCCATGAGGCTGGACGAAGCCCGGGCTTGGAGAGTTGGCCTTTCAAGTTGATTAAAAATTAACCGATTTGATCTCCTCTAACTTCTTTGATCTCCTCTAACTGGGGTAGATATCAAGTTGATTAAAAATTAACCGATTTTGAGTCAAATTTTGGATAGATTTATTTTACGAAAAAAATAATGTGAACCAATCTATCTATCTATGTCTTATATATCCAAATTCTAGTGAGATTTGTTCGCACTCTGTATAATGGAGTTGTGCTTACTTGAATTGAAATTTGCTGTTGAAGACTTAAGCAGACAGAAAATTAATTACTTTTTTGAGTGATCTTAAAATTAGCAGCGAATTCATTTAAACTTCTTTTTTTAATAGTTTTTGAAAAAAAACAACCTGTTGAAAGAGCAATCTCATTTGTATAGATGGCCTGTTATACAATCTTTAAAACAGTTTCTGAAGAGCACAACACCAAGTAGTACAGGGGAGAAACAATCATTTTGATTCGATCCTGGGTTCAAATCAAGGATACATCTTTGCAAGCAAGAATCGAACTTTATAACGACCTGCTTTTTAAAATATACAGTCCACCAGTCTTTGGCCATACATTTTGTCATACTCCTCTCACTTTGAAAAAGTAGGACAAAGGCAATATCTCCAGGCTGATTTCCGATAAGAGTTCATGAAATTATGAAGTTTTCAAATGCCTAAACTGGTGGTGATCTAAGAAGTCTTATTTTCAACTACCTGAGTTCTGGACTAGCAAATGCTCCAAGTGAACAGAAGAATCATTTTCGATCAAACTGCACATAAAGTTATAGTTTGCGACTTTACATTGGTAAATGACATATACATAAATAGAGAACAAAAACTGATCTGGTCATTACAATCAAATTTCGATTTCCAGATCAGCGAATAGAGTAGAAGTTTCGTTCAAAAAAAAAGAGATTACATTCTCAGAAGTTTCATTAAAAAAAAAGTTCCTTCAATTCTGAACATAACAAGTTGCTCCAGAAAGAATCTAAATTCCTTCAATTGTTCACACTTTCTTGTGTTGGTTCTACTCCTATGTTTGCGCCCAGCGTGTTTCGTCTACTTGTTCCAGCCGCATCCACCTACAATTGTGCACAACAAATGTTTAATACATTCATGATATACACTGTACAATGAATTAAAGGATACAAGCATTTTAACCTTTGTTCTTCCTTTAATTGCCAACTTAGCCCTCCTTGCTCTATTCATCTCACCTCCTTGCTTTTCCATTCCGTGAACCTGTCATACAACTAAATGTTATATTTAATACAAAAATTTAAAAAGATCATTCAATTCTGAAAATCCAATACATTTGTTTTGTTTTGTTTGTTGCTGCCCACCGATGCTCCCTGACAAGATTTCCTATTGTGCCCGATGCACCCACAGTGAGAGCATGTAACTGAATTTCTTTTTTGACCTCTTGTAGGCCCTACAGCTTTCTCACCTTCTTCTCTTCTTCTGCTTAATTTTGGTCTTCCAGCCCTTCTTTTAACGATTGGTGGCAAAACGGTATGATCCTCAGCATCAACTAAATGCTTCACATCTGGTAGGACTGGTATCGAACCCTGGTAGGCTTTCATGTATTTGTCTCTCTTATAATATTCCGAGCAATAGTCTGCAACAACAGCTCTATTATGGGCAATACATTTTAGAACATGCTTACATGGGATACCTGATATGTCCCAGACCTTGCAATCACAACCTTTTTTCTCACCAGCTAAGTACACGCTAAAGTTGTGCCCATTATCAATTACTTGAAATTCTGTAATGCTACTTGGTATAACAATTATGAAAGACGCATTGCCATTTTCAGCTAATCGCTTCCTAGCAGAAGATGTTATTGAATCAGAAAGTCCAACAACTTGTCTCATCTTAGTAAATCTCAACATAAGCTTCAGCCTTACTGCCTCTAACAAGGTCAAAATTGGCTTATCTCTTTCATCAGAAATCCAACTATTAAAACATTCGGCAAGGTTGTTAGTCACCATATCCACCTTGATCGATGTATCAAATGTATGTCGAGCCCACCTATGCTTAGGTCGGCTGGGATGCATTAGCCAATCATAAGCGTCCTTGTTGTTTGCCTTTAAGAAGTTCATTTCTTTATTGAACATATACTCGGTATATGCCTTAGCTGCTCCCCAAAAATATTTCCTTAGGTTAGTTGCAGGAAAATATTTCTTAAAATTACTAAATAAATGCCTACAACAATGTCTTTGACCTGCAAAAGGAAATATATCCTCTATGGCTTCATCTAAACCCTACACAACAAAATGAGAAATATTTAATAACATAAATGATTAGTAGAAGCAATGGTTGATATGAATTATAAGTTCATAAAAAATAACATACCTTCTGTTTATCATGGAGGAAGTGTAAGCGACCATCATTCTGTACATCGAGTGCCTTCCTCAGTGCAGTCAAGAACCATCTCCAAGTATGACCATTTTCTATATCAGTAACACCTAATGCAATTGGAAACAACTTATTATTCCCATCTACTGATACAGCAGCTAAAATGGTACCACCAGTACGACCCTTCAAATGGCAACCATCTAAGCTAATAATTGGTCTACAACCCTCCCAAAAGCCCATCTTTTGAGCCTCAAAACAATAAAAAAAATTCTCAAATCTTTTCATATTTTGAGGGAGGGATGTATCAAAGGAGACTACTACCGTACTCTTTGGAGAGTTTTCCAAAATCAGATGTGCATATCTTGGAATCATTTTAAAGCATTCCAAAGAGTCTCCATCATTAACTTTTCTCGCCTCTTCTCGGGCTCTCCACAATTTCAGATTTTTCACATCCTCTACTGAGTATTTCTTCTTCAATTCTTGCCTCATCAAATCTAATTTCATCTTAGGGTCAACCCGTAGCTGAGACACAAATTCAGAGGCAATGAACTTATAAGATGCATATTTATTAGCATCAGTCCTTGTACAATTATGATTGCCACTTATATTTCTAATTTTAAATGTCATGCCATCTTTTAGTCTAGAGGCATGTAGCCTCCACTGGCAGCCATCTGCTGAACATGCCATAGTGTATCGTAAGGTATCATTCTTAATCTTTTTCAGTACAATACCTTCCTGAAGGCAGTACATTCTCATGACCTCTCTCAAATGCTGTATACTGTCAAACAAATGTCCAATCTTTAATTCAACTTTTCCATAATCATTTTCTTCATACGGTATACCAGATAATGCCAACTTCCAACTTCTTCTTTCACTATCAGATAAGTCAGATTCTTCACTTGAATCCATAGTAATTCTGACATAATTTTTGTCAACATCTAAATCTGGAAACTCATCATCAGTCAATTGCATAATCTCTTCATTTATAAACTGGTTAGGATAGATAGCAATATCATCTTTTAAATCAGAACACACATTAGTCGAATCGGATTCAGAATCTACCTGAAAATCACTATCACTGTCACTATCACTATAGTTGATATTAAGTGTCACATCCGGCCGCAATTCAATATCTCTGCGTCTACAAACTTTCGCAACATTCATTCCCTTGGTTACTGAAGTGTCCAACTTCTTACATGGTAGTAACTGTAAATCTCTACTATTTACTGCCTCCTTCTCCTCATCGATTGTCCCAACTGACTTTGAAAAAGTCTGCTCACACTCAACAAACAAGTATATATCAAACTCATTTCTAGTAGCGTGGGCATCAAACATTACAAGAAGTTCTTTATCAGTATTAATTGGAATGAAACCTTTAGGTGATGACCAATAAACACAGATATTGCAAACACTGACAATCTTGTTATCATGTTTTTTGGCAACAGATAATATATCATCAACAAAATCTATGACTGCATATTTATCACGATCTACATTATAGATCTCATAAATACTCCCTTTATAAAATATGTGAAATATGAACAAAGCATCCATGACCTATAAAAAACCAGACATAGTTGTTAAAAAATATTAAAATTCAATTTTCATAAATAAATACATGATGAAAAAAAATACATCAATTTTGTATCACATCAGAATCTTAGTGCCTAATTTTTCTTGTATATTTTAGTAATTACATATCTGAAAGAAAAGTCCAACTAGAGAATGAATAGTGAACTGATTCCTTTATGCTGAACAAACGCGGAAAAATCTGGGAATCATCAAGGTACACAATTTCTACATAGATAGCAAAAAAAAAGGGACCACAACTTCTCTATTTGATTATTAAACAAGAAATGAAAATTATTTCAACTACCGTGCATTTACAGGCTTGCAGACAAATGATAGGAACATAGGTGCCCATCAAATTAACCTTTGGTCATGCAATGTATGCATCTAATCTGTAAAGAGTACTAGTTAACATCTGCAAGCTCATTAAACACTTTGTCCTATTTAAATGGTCGCATGCTTAGGAGTGAGCTTTTAATGTAATGTTAACCATAGATGTATCCAATATACTGAAATGTGACCTCTTACAGTTGAATAACAAATGCACCATGCATCTAAACATTATCATTTTTATAGATTTTCGAGAAATAAATGATGATAAAACCACAATCAATTCATATCTAGCATAAGCACAATGACGGAACATATTTACAAGGGGGGAAAGCCTATTTACCTGGAAATGAGAGCTATTGAGGCAACTTGCAATCTGCTTGAAAAGCCGAACCATGCAACGCTGGAACTCAACAGGCTGAGTTGCTTCCAATATCTCTTCCAGTTCTCCCAAGAAGAAGACCTCCTTCTGCAAGAGAAGGTTTAGGGCACGGAGAATATATTTGGAGGAAGAGAAGGTTTAGGGCACGGCAGATATGGTTGCAGGAAGAGAAGGTAGGGCACGGAGGATAGGGTTGCAGGAAGGGAAATATCATCGCACGCATAGCTCGCTGGGTTTTTCAAAGATAGAGATAAATGAGGTAAGGGTACTTTAGTAATTGTAAATTAATAAGAATTAATAAATATTTCTTTCTGAAATTTTTTTAACGGAAACATAACGATACCGTGAATTATGGACCTATTCGATAATTTATTTCGCAAGGAAGGACCTGTATGATACACATTATGTGGACAGGGACCTGAAAGGTAAATTTTAAAAAACATGGACCTGCGTGATATTAAGCTCTAAACTCAGGGACCTGGGTGAAATTTGCCCTTTCTTTTTTTACCTTCAGTTGGTAATACTTGGATCGAAGATCTATTTTGGAGATACTAACACTCCTTGTAGTTGATCGAATGGATCATCAATTCAAGGTAGAAGATATTTATTCTTAATCGTTATATGATTAATCTCACAGTAGTCAATGTACATTTGAAAATAACCATCCTTTTTCTTTACAAATAACACAGGAGTACCTCATTGAGAAATATTTGGACAAATATGTCCTTTATCTACTAAATCTTCTAGTTGAGTCTTTAATTCTTGCAACTCAGTGATAGCCATTCGATAAAGGGCTTAGAGATAGGCTCTGTCTCTGGTAGTTGATTGTGAACTTTACTTCTCTATTTGGAGATAGACCTGATAACTCTTCTAGAAACATATTTAGGTACTTATTCATCACTGGTACCGCTTGCAATTCTATCAGGTCAACCTTATATATATTGTAGTCATTGCTTCTCATCTTGCACACATCTTATTTTGAAATAATGATCTCTTTTTCTTGTGATTTTTTCCCAACTTTGAGATTTTTTACGTAAATTTATGCATTTTTACATTTATATTTATCAAGGAGCTGCAGCGCCGACAGATTCCTTGGGACATCGAAACCTTCAAGGCGGTCTTTCGGTGGGAGGCGAACCCTCGTCTGCATGAGTGCTTCGTCCTGAAAGGTAAGTACAACAAGGTGTTCAAGGCAAGGGACACCGGGTTTGCAGATTGGTACAAGAGGTTCTTTTTTGTCGAGCCTGGGGAGTTGAGCTTTGTTGTCCCCCGGAGGGTTGGCGAGGCGAGGTTTGTGGGGGATGGAGTCGGTTTCGAAGATCCACGTTTTCGAGCGGTGGACGAAATCCGGAAGCGTGTCCACAACGCAGATGACTTCCTACGAGAGTTGGAAGATGACGTGCGGGTTTACACAGGTAAGGCTTTAGGGCTTCCCCTCTTTCGATTTTGACTCTGTATTCACATTCTACGTCGTGTAGGTTGGCCAGAGCTCGAGCTGGCATGGTTCCGTCTCCAGTAGATCGGGAGTAAGAGGGTTCCCCATGACCGTGCAGGACCTTCCCCTCTGCCGGCGAAGAGGAGACGGGTGGTGTCAGGAGTGCCTGCGGAGGGGATCTCTTTGGCGGCGGTGGTCGTCTCCGAGGAGGGTGAGGCGGACCTAGCCTACATACATGATGTGCAGGTCAGCAACGATCCTACAGAGCAGCGCGAGGGACTCGAAGGCTCAGCGAACTCTAGTGTTGGGGCGGCCACAGCTTCAGGCAACCAGAGCGTCGAAGAGTTCGGGGGTGTTCTTCGGGATGAGCCCCCACGAGGCGTTCTCGAAAGGTGGCCCAATTAGGTGAGCAAACTTGGCACCAGGACTGCCAATTTGCTAAGTGCGGTAAGATCCCAACTAGAGTTTTTGGGTTTCGATTTTCTCTAACATGCGTTTTGCAGCTCACCAAGGAGGCCATGGCGCAAGAGAGGAAGGCGAAAGAATGGGAACTTAGGCCATGGAGGAGTCCAGCCGTCGGGAGGCCGAGCTCCAGCGGCTTTTGGAGGATGTGCTCGACCAGAGCCGCGAGAAGGCTCACCAGGAAGCGGTCGCCGAATTTCGGCATTCACTTGAGCTTAAGGCGCTTGAGAGTTCGGTGAATATGTTGGGTTCAACTCTCCTCGACCGGGGCATAGTGAGCCGCGAAGGTCTCGAAGGGTTGAACATGGATGAGTGCATCCGTTCGAGAAGCCGCTCGTATCAGTGCTCGTACTTCAAGATGTCGACGAAGAGATTGGAGCGGATGTTCGCCTTTGTTCCAAACCTAATGGTGGCCATCCCGCCTACCGAAGCTGAGATGGCGAGAGTAGAGGAGGTCACAGAGGAGAGCCCAGTGCCAGAAGAGGGGCCAAGTATTCAAGGAGAGGGGACCGCAGAGGAGCCTCTGGGCATTTCGCCTCTTTGTTCGCGGGACCCATTGGAGGATGTTCCCCGAACTCCGGGTGCTAATATCGAAATAGATTCTCCCAATGAGATTTTGAGGAGGGATAGCGAGTTGTAAAATTTTGTATTTCAGATCTTTGTAAATCATTTTATCAATAGAATGCCTTGTTTTCTGCTTGTATGTTCCTTTTTGGATGGTTCTGTTGTGAGCAATTGTTTGCTTGCATAGTATTCTTATTGTGAAAAAATAGCTAAGTAGAGTGAAATAGCTAGGGACTTCGAGAAGGGAGTGCCCTTGATAGCCAGTCGCCTAGGCATTAAGTATAAGATTTAAGAGACCAAGGACTTCGAGAAAGAGAGTGCCCATGACTGCCAGTCGTCTAGGCCCTAAGTATATGATTTAAGAGGCTAGAGATTTCGAGAAGGGAAGTTCCCTTCACTGCCAGTCGCCTTGGTGCAAAGTATATGATTTAAGAGGCCAAGGACTTCGAGAAGGGGAGTGTCATTGATTGTCAGTCGCCTAGACGATAAGCATAGGATTTAAGAGGCTAGGGACTTCGAGAAGGGGAGTACCCTTGACTGTCTGTCGCCTAGGCGCTAAGTATAGGATTTAAGAGGCTAGTTCCCTTCTCGAAGTCTCTAGCCTCTTAAATCATATAGTTAGGGCCTAGAGTTGAAGTGCTACTTCTAGGCCATTGCGAGTCTAAGGAAATGACAACAATAGGGACCCATTGTTGGACCAATGGCATTTTTATAGTCTGTCTCCCAACGGTTCCACTCCCCAAGGGCGAAATCTGACAGTCTGATTCTATTAACCTAGGGGCCTAGACCTGCGGGGGGCGCACGCATTCTCGATTCTCCCAACAGTCGCTTCGCGAATTTCAAAACTTGCTCAAAGAGAGAAGGGGGGCGTTTCATTAAACAAATTCCTTTTTTACAAGTTTGCCATTCAAAAAAAAAGGAGAGAAACAAAAAGCCTAGGGAAAAAGCCCGAACTTCGGCGCCCAAAGGAGACCTCGAACTTCCCGAGCGAAGTCTATTCAGCGACGGTTCTCCTTCACTAATTCTTCGACTATGGCCTCTAAAGCGACTTTCTCCTTCAACTCTTCGATGAGTGCCGCCACCTCCAAATCGCCCTCGTACCTGGCGCACTTCAACTCCAGATCAGCGATCACCTTCTCCGCCTCTAAAGGCTTCAACCTTCAAAGTAGAGTCAGGGCCTCATCCATCTTCTGCTCGAGCGCCTCCGTCTGCTCTCTGCTAGCAACCCGTTCTTCGATTTGGTTGAGGTGCCAACAAATATTGCACACAAAGGTCTGTGCGTTCGAGCCTCCGGAGGTGGAGCTGGACCCCGTCTATCCTGCCTCCGACGGTGCCTCCAGGCCAGCTGATGGCGCCGGAGGAGGTGAGGCCGAAGCCAGCGCACCACGGTCTTGCGACGGCGCACCGACAACTTCCACGGCCGAAGGAACTGAAGGCTTGGTCACCGCGGCATTTCCTGCCGGCTGTGTTTCGTCATCTGCCACGGTGATGGTATTCTCCACTAGTGAGATCGTACGAACCCCACATTGGAGAGACCTTGGCGTTACACACGTGGCCCTCTACGGGATCCAAGGCCTTTTCAGGGCTTCCTCTCGAACAGTAGGCCACCTCGTGCTCGCCTGACCCGCTTGGGGGGGATGCCCGGCATGCGGAGGTTCGTCCTCCACGAATTTAGCTACGTCGTCATACAGGGACATCGCCGCACCAGTCTTTTTCCGAGGTCAAGAATGGCCCTACAACGCCGATCCACAAGTATTTATAGAGTCAGGGAATCTGCGTGGCAGCCGTCAGGCACACATTAATGTGCTTCACGACTACCTGGTGGCATGTTATATTTGGATCAACGATGCCGCATTTGGAGTGTACACGTGGAGGCCTACGTGGTATTGGCGTCACAGGTGCTCAGCGACGAACGGAGGAGATCGCAAGGCGAAAGGTTGTTGTCAAAGAGGCTGCACCGAAGAGACCACGACGAACTACCTGCACGTAACGCTAGGTATAGGGCACCATACCGCTGTTAAGAGGTATGCCCTCCCTTTTTCTGGACAGTACTATCCGTACAGCCGGGGCCATGACACATCAGCCTAGTAGACATCATTGGCCTGACATCAGAAATGGAGCTGATTCTCTTGAAGTGACTCCAGAAATCGAATCATAGTATAAAACCTCTTTGTAACAGGGAGAAAGGGCATTACTTTCCTTGAATCCTCTGCTTAACCTTCTCCCCACTTTATTGCTGTTATCTTGTAAAAAGCATATATTAGGGGAAATCTTTCAAGCCACCCGTAAGGCGCCGTGGTTTTTCCGCTCAATCGATTTTCCTCATAAAAAAAAGCTCTTTCGTTCTTCTGGTTGATTTCTAGCGACAACATTACGCAGTTGTACAATCAAGAAAATCTCAATACTAACAGGCAAACGGAATCAAGGAAGCACTAAAATATTTATCCGGTCTCCAGAGTCCTTCCGCTATCCTTGCAAGTTTGTTGAACAGAAAATTATAATGCGACTTTCAACGAAAAATTAGTAATTGTGTATTATACATAATATACGTTCACGTGCACAGCAGGTGCTGTCAATGGGGCTGTTTGAATGACTGATGGTTAGAGGTTTGGTGTGCCATGTTGCACAGAGCCTTATGCCGGAAGCCACGTGTGAGTAACCGCTGTAGCAGAGCTAATGTTAAGCAGGTGCTGTCAGTGGGGCTGTTTGAATGACTGATGGTAAGAGGTTAGGTGTGCCATGTTGCACAGAGCCTTATGCTGGAAGCCACGTGTGACTAACCGCTGTAGCAGAGCTAATGTTAGCTAAAACTGCAGCGCTTCACCGCTGTAGTTCAGTTCTTTCCCAAGGAGCTAATCTAGAAAGGCCTACGTGATGTTTCTGCGTGGCCGTGCTATTCTGCTGAAGCAGCAGATGATCACCGTCGAAGTATCGCCGGCGAACTGCAGAGCGCTTGCCGTCCAATTTGCCCGTTGTGAGCCCAGCTCGGAGAATATGGAGAACCAGGAAAACCGTAAGCCAGCAGCTACAGGGTACGTAAAATACGGCTTACTATATCAACTAAGTTTATTTTACTAATTTAGCTAATTATGTGGATTAGAAGTTTAAAATGGCATGTCAGATTATGGCGTGGAATATAATGCGTCTAGGATTATTTTAAATTAAGTAGACTGTATTAATTATGCAAAATGAATTGCTAACGTGTACAGGCCTACAGGGATTTGATGTCTGATTCATACGGGGTTGGCTATTCCACTCGTTCAAATGATGATGGCTTTGGTGGGATTTATGGTGGTTACGAAGAAACCCTCAAGGCAACTGGAGATGACAATGAACCTCGCAGCACTGTCGGTTTGTGCCAAATCGAACACTTCAGTTAATTGCCTTTTGTGTGTTTTGTACTATTCATCTACTATTGTAGAATGTGTAAGTTCCTCTTACTATTTCTATAATATGCTCTGTTTGCAAAGAGCATGATATCACACAGGGAAGTGAAGTGAAGCAGAAACAGAACGCTCGGAATGAAGAGAAGGCCTCTGATCGTTAAGGGTTTAGCTGAGCTGAATCAAACGGCTCTACACTCACTCTCTTAACAGAAACTATTCCATGTAATTAAGCTCTTTTGTTTTTCCTGTAATTATAAAATAAAAAAGGTGTGCTTTTTACAAAATATAGATAAGAGAGTGTGAATTTTTTTTCAATTGTTTTTAAGCTCTGAGTTTTGTGAATTTGGGTTGATGCGAAGTATGTGAGCAAAATACATACGATGCAACTAAACTTTCGCAACTTTTTTCTTTTAATTGTGTGATGATGAAATTAGAAATATATGTTGGTCTTTTAGTGACGTCAAAAGTAGTTTTTGTGCTTTATTTGGAGCTTAATACGAATGTAAAGTCTAGAGTTTTGTTTCTATGGTGAGTTGGTACTTCGCTTAATGCTGGATTCATGCTGTAAATTTTTTAAAATTTTGATTGTTTTTAGTGATGTGATGTTGAGATTAAAAAACTATTGGGATTCCATTTGACCGCCTTTTAAGTTAATCTTCACACGACAAACGGCCAGTTGAGGGAAAATTAGACAGCTTGGAAGCAGGAAATATTATTATAAAGGAGACTGGCACACACGTGTTAGTCTCTAGCAGCCATTTCTCGATGAGTTGGAGCCTGGAGACGAAGTAATGGTAGAATTTAACCTTGATTGAGTGCACCGCTATGGACGCAGAGGACAACTTCTATTCCCTTCGAATATGTGATGGCATGCATGATGCTTCTTCGTGGCCGCCCTATTCCACGGAAGCCGCAGCTGATCACGGTCGTCGTACGGCCGGTGAACCAAAGAGCCTGCGCAGTCCGGTTCTACGCCGGTGAACCTTCAGAGAAGAAGGTGGACGAGGACCACGAACACCCCAAACCAGCAGTCCCCTCTGGGTACGTAATTGCCTGATTTTTACTATTAAACCTCTTAATTATTAAGAATTAATGTAGCAAATTGTTTTATAGAAAATTAGTCATGAGGTTGACTGTTAAGAGTGTGTACAGGGATTCGATGTCGGATTCATTTGGGTACGCATATTCCACTCGTTCAGCAGACGAAGGCTTTGGTGGAATTTATACCAGCAACGAAGACGAGCCTAGCAACAGTATAAACTCTGCTTACTTCAGTTTTTAATTTTTTTTTTCAATGAGATCTTTATTACATATATAATCGTTTTTCTTCTAATTATGTCTATTTTTCTGTAGAAGAGCACCGAGTTGCAGAAGAAGATGAATCAAATGAGGAGAATGCTAGGAATCAAGAGAAGGCCTCATAATTAGGGGGGAAGAAAGCTACATATGGTGTAAGCTAATTATCTGCTGGTGCTGTAATTAAATGAAATAAAGTTTCCTGCTTTCTTCTTCCAGCAGTGTACTCAGAATATTGTGGTAATCAGCTAGCTGTTTGCTATCAGAATCATTTGTTCAGGAACTGTCAATCTCTTTAGAATTCAATTGAATCAACAGATTGAAGTAAAAGATGTGGTACTGTAGTCTATGATATGAAATTGATGTGCGGATTATCTTCAGGGATTATAAGCACATCCTCTCTCTAAAGCCTTTAAGGAGAGTGATAGTGTAGAGATTTAATACAATGAATAAATCACCCCATGTGTTGACCATTTTTAATGATCCAACACATGATCAGTCATATTAAGATAAGGAAGAGAGCATTTCAGTTGAGAAGCCATCTAATTTGCTTTGTGTTTAGTATTGGTTTTAGTAGAGGTTTAACAATTTCAAATTTTAGAATGCGTTAAAATTTTATTTAATATAAATATTATTCTAATAATATTTTAGAAGCGTCAATATTAATCGCTTCACATGATAATCGTCATTCGTCACTTGCCGTCTATTTTAATCTAATTATGATTAAATTAATTATGCATCATAATTAAAGTAGTTATCTATAGTAATCTATTCATGTAAATAATTTAAAAATAAATGTTATTTTGTAATTCAAAAATATTAGTAATATTATTTTAATAATTTAATATTTCATAATTATTTTGCAAAAAAATTATTTTATAATCTTAATATATAATTTAAAATATTTAGAATTAAATAAAAATTTATTATTTAATAATATAATAAAAGTGGAGGATTCATATAAAAAATAATTATAATATGTTGGTAATTTTCAATTAAATTTTAGTATAAAATTAGCCACTTCAATAGTCGCTCGCCATTGTTGATCCATCTCACTCAATAGTCGAAATGTTCGCGAAGAAAAGACTCCGCGTGGGGAGTAGCGGCCGCCTGTCGTCCTACGCCGACTCCGACGAAAACCTGAACCAAGGCCATGCCCTCTCGCATCCCACGGCCCATCACCGTCCCGCAGCCACCATTCCTGCCGGCTTCAACGATCCCGCCACTGCCGATGTCATCCTTAGCCTCCAACTCGAGCGATCGTCGGATAACGAGGAACCCAAGCTCAGCTACGACCCTACCCCCTTGAAATCTCTCGATTTGCATCTCCACTCTTCTTTCCTCCGCCGATCGCGCTACTTCGACGCCCTCCTGTCAGACCGATGGCTCCGACCCGAGGCTTCTGCCACCGAGGGATCCTCTTCCTCTGCGGTCTCCCGCCTCACCTTGAAGGTACTAGCCCTCGGCAACGCCTGCCGTCCGTTCGACAATCACGTCACCGTACTACAGCTCATCTACACCCTTGATTTTACTGGCGTGATTTCGTCCGTGCCTGATGCCCTAGAACTGCTCCCTATCGCGCTGGAGCTCCTCTTCGACGATTGCGTAAGGGCCTGCGTACGCTTCCTTGAGGCCGTCCCGTGGACGGACGAGGAGGAAGAAGGGGTGCTCAGCGTCATCCCCTTCCTGCGCGAAGAGGAATCGCGTGATCTGCTCGCTAGGGTTTCCTCCCGGAACCCGGCCATTGATCACGGGAAGAGCATATCCGAGGAGATGCTCCACGGCTTGATTCTGAAAGCGAGCAACCCTCAGCCTGGAATGGCCCCTGTGAAGGCCTTGACGGGGGAACTTTTGAGGGATTACCCGTCGCGGGATGCGGTGCGAAGGGTGCTTGACCGAGCTTTCTCGTCGACCTTGGGGACTGTGAGAGAGTTGCTTGCGGAATACGCTAGTCCTGACTTCAGGGTAGTCGGGGATGACGATGAGACCGAGGCCATTCATCGCGTGAAACTCTATCGAGCGGTGAGTAATGTGAGAAGCCTCTCTTGGATTGTGGACAGGATGATCGAGCTTAGGGTTGCGGATACCGCGGCGAGGGAGTGGAGCGAGCAGGCTGCGCTGACGGCGGACTTGCAGAAGACCTTACGGGAAGACGCTTGGAGGAATATTTTACCGGGATTTCCAACTGTGGTTCTACGATGTACTAGCAAGCTAGTCAATGCCATTGCTGCAGGGAGAACCTTGGCACCTCGGCAGGTTTTTATCTGCTCTCTTCTTTCCAATCTTTTTTCTTTTCAGTGAAGCCAAAGCTAGTTGTTTTTTGTTTAGTCTATTTGGAAACAGATTCAAAGTAAATTTAAGCATCTTCAGAACAAATTCAAGGTGTTTGTCTCATTTTAACTGTTTTAATGCTCAAAATTTTCACAAGCTACTCTTGATGCTTTAAGCAGCTTATACTCCTTTAAACCATTAGAAATTAAGGTCTGTTTGACGGCAGCTTCAAAACTTAAATAAGTACGAGCAACTTAAATTTGTAAGCTTCAACTTTTGAAACAGCTTAAATTTTAAGCTACTTTTCATCTGGCTTACATTTTAAGTAGATTAAAGGGTTTTTAAACCTTTTGAAAGTGCTTAAACAACCAAAAGCAGCTTGAATTGGTTTGGTGTGTATAATGACATTTGGATGAACTTCAGACTTAAGCAACTTTACTTGTAGAATTATCACTTTTCAATTCAATTAAATTGATATGTCACAACTTGGTCTCTAATTGAAAGCTATATAAATACAACAATACTTTTTGGAAGCTCTTTAAATCTCAGAAGCTTAAATTTTTTTTTTTATTATTGTTTTAGAAGCTTAAATTTAAGGCTAGAGATAGTTCTTTTCTTGAATTTGGCCTCCAAACAGACCCATTGTTTTCTTGTTTATGGACTTTATTTCTTCATCTGTTTCTCATCGTTCCTTTTAATTCTCCGATTGTCGGATATTAAATTCTGAAACATAGTTTATTTTGGTCATGGGAAAGATCGAAATAATGCAAAATTATTTACTAGTATTGAAGTATTTAACCTCAATAAACGTTTGCAGGATTTGGCAAATTTCCTTGGTCTATAAAATGATCTAGGTATGTTCTCCTTCAGAAAGAAAGAAAAGCAGGGTTCTATCTTTTACAAGAATTCATATTGCATAAAAAAAAATAGAGAAAAGTAGTAAGGAAAAAGGGCTCAATAGTCAGATGAACTATGATGTGGAATTCAATGATATCCTACATGCTTTTTGAAATCACGTTTCTTCTGTGTTGCTACTTCAGTTGATGGGAGAATACATTACTGAGCTGGTGCTACGTGCATAATCTTTTTGTACATTTAGCTTCTGAATCATCGATGTCGATGTGTCCAGTTTTTTTCCCTTGAGTGTGTGTAGTTTGTCTTTTGTTTTCTTGTTCTGCCATAAGAAAAAAAGGTTACATGGTAATATATCATTTCATTGTAAAAATTGCACAATTCAAATCATTACTTGTGTTGCCATAAGAAAAAGGTTATTTGGTCCATGTTTAGGATTTAGGTTTAGGGTTTAAAGGGGAACAATGACTCAGCATCTTGGCAACAACGCACCAATGCTGTCGAAATAGATATTATGACTGTCTTGGGTCTAGCACTCGATCACTTCCATATTAGCGTCCACTTTTGAACTGGAAGGTGCCAACCGACATCATCCAAGTGATGAAGTCCATAGAAGTCAACAAGGCTAGAGATAACCACGATTGAAGACTATCGTGATACCAGACGAAGGGTCGAGCGGGGTCCTCAGGTTTAGCTCCTTTTGCTTCTAAAGCCCAAGGTTTCTGGCAAGCGAGTAGGAATTGAGAAGATATTCTCCAATATGAGTTTCTCACCTTCGATGATGTATGTAAGTTCATAAAAAATGAGGCTGAGTGAGTCAAAGTTATATAGTTTCCATTTGCAAAAGATAAGATTTCTTGGTCTGACTTAAACGTTATATTGTGATATGCTATGCATCATTTGAGGAAATTACTTGTATGACCTTCTAGAAGGTGGGAACCATCATGTTGGTCCGATCATGATTGTCATAACGGCACTCATCGACAATCGCAAAGTTTGTCGGGTACTCATCACATTAGCAAGTCAATCGATATCATCTTCGAACCGACCTTTGTTCAGATGGATACATCCCAAGAGCAACTTTAAACAACCCAAGTTACACTTATGTGGATTCATTTGGAAAGCTCGTTGAATTGTTTGACAATTTTGCTTGCACGCCATCCGAGGAGCTTGTGCGCAAGAGGTCGCGCATGGTTGCCATGCGAGGGGGGATTATGCAGGGTTCAGCTGTCCTTCCTCTACATCAGTATATGATAATTATATTTTAGTTGAATCTGATCTGTGGAGATACCAGAATCAAACTTCTACTAATTTGGCGGATGTATTGCGGAAAAGTTTTCTGCAATCTATAGTTCTTCTAAAATGATTCTTTTTGTTGTTTGACGCTTGACAGGTGCGAATGGAGCTTGTGAGACATTGGCTGCCGGTGCTGATAGTTTGTCGGGAGGTTGGCTCTCCGATACAATCATCTAGCGGTTGCAAGATGCTTTACCGGGAGCTCGAAGAATCATTCCTGAAGATCATATCAACTTTGCCTATCTCTGATGCCCAGGTTCTACTGCAGCAGTGCATATGCTTCTCGACCCGCAATGTTGACGACTGCCCCCACTTAGTTATCGCTTTCAAAACCTGGTTCAGGCGGGCAAATAGGCTCCACTACTGAACTACTTGTTCCCTACTCAATTCATCGATGGGCCATTTTCTTTTTATGTTTATATATAGAATTATGAAAATTAAGTAATATTTTTTATTAAGTTTATATAAGATGTTTTTGTTTTTTAGCCAAGTCATTTGATTTAGTAATAAAAATAAATAAATAAATAAAAATTTGATTAGAATTTTTAATCATTTTTGAAAAATATGTATGATATAAAATAAAATAAGTTGGTTATATTAAAAGTTGTGTAGGATGTAAAATAAAATTGATTGATTTAATTGAAAATTGTGTTGGATGTGAAATAAAATTATTATTTAATGTTAAACTTTGTGTAATATAAAATATAAAATATTTTTTTAAATTTTTTTTAAAATAAATTTAAAATTTTAGTTAAGATTAAATTTAGTCATAATTTTTAATCTATTGTCAAATAGGAACTCTGTGGCTTCTTTTTCGGTTGTGTAAAATCACTTTTCAAGGATGGGTATCGCATAATGTTTAGTTGCTAAACAATAAGTTGAACATTCAACATTTATTTGCAAGTGGAGTTAAAAGCCAATTTTGGTTGGCATATTTTTTAATTGGGATAATTATCAACATGCCACACAATTTAATTTTATTTGTCTTATCCATTCATTCTTAGTTAATTACGTTATGCACACTCAAAATATTATAAAATTTTACATAGACACGTTTAATTTATTTTTATTATAATGAATAATTATAATTTTTTAATAACTTAATTATAATTAGATTATAAAAAAATTTAAACCGTTCATCATATTATTTTAAGAATATTTAAATATATTTTAAATGAAAAATTCTAAAATCTTAATATTTAAGTAGCAACAAAGGAAAGAGATATTCATGACGTGAATTGATTTTAGGACAAATTAACATTTTAATGTGGTATAAAAGAAGAGAAAAAATATGTATTATTAAAAATAAAAATATAATTTTAATGATTTACTAATAAAATATTTTTTTTCAAATAAATTTTAATTAAGTTTTGACTCAAATGTGTGTATGTAAGATTTTGTAATATTTTAAGTGTGTATAGCGTAATTAACTAAAAATAAATAGGTAATACATAAATAAAATTAAATTGTGTGACATACAGGTAATTATTTTTTTTTAATTTTGCAGTACAAGCAGTTATATTCTAAGTACAATGAAAGATACATTACAATCAATAGCAACGTTGACCCGAGACGGAAAACATTTAAAAGGGATACGCACACTGGCACGCGAGCCAAAGTTAAACATCGCGAAACTCGCATGCGAATTCTGGCACGTTTTTAGATTTTGGATCTGTTTCTCCTCTACCAGCCCTGAACAGGCCACCGCCTATCCGGATCTGGGAGCCATGGCGATCTCTTCCTCTTCTCCGTACCCTTTCCCTCCGCCATGAAGAACGCATCATTCACACCGCCGCTCGCCGTCGCCTCGTCCATCCCGCGCTCGCCGTCCCTGCGGAAGAAGACAACTCCGATCACTCTCTTCAGCCAGTTCCTCTGCGTCGGTGATCTCGTCTCCTCCCGCAACCTCATGGACCGCGAGAGCCGCTCGTAGCTCGGCAGCGGCGCTGCCGCCGCCGACGAGAGAGATTCTTGAAGGAGACGAGAGCTCTTGGATCTTCCGAACGCAAAGCTCAGGCTGGATTGGCTCCGCCGCAGACTTCTTGACCTCTCTCTTGGCTCCTCCATGGCTATGAGGAGAAGATGTAGACAGAAAATGGAGAAGCCCTCTTTTAATCCTTCTGATACCAGCTGACTCCCCAATTGTCTGCGTTCCGTCCCCGGCCATGAATTGATTATTATTATTATTAAATATATACAAATATCGAGGAGGAGGAGGAGGTTTACTCCATCAATTTATTATTTATTTATTCATTTTTCCAGAGAGCAAACAACAGATGATCCACATAGCCTCATGGCTTCATGTGCTAAACCTTATTGACAATCAAAGATTATTGGCCTATCATCCGCATTATTTTTGTCTTAATTTTACTCCGGTTTGATCCAAAAAATAAAAAGTTTGGGCCTCACCTTTTTCAAATCTTCTTGCTCTAAAGTTTGAATCAATTCACAGATAGCACAGTACTTTAAAGTTGTTTCTGATGCTAATCCCTAACCCCCATCTCCCTCTCCCTCTCCCTCTCCCCCTCCCCCCCCATGATAACGTATATAGTAACTATATAATAGCATGAGATCTAAAGCACCACTCTCTCCATGAGGGCCTAACTTCAGGATAGAATGTCAAACTCCCAGCATAGTTTGGATAGGCTCACTAAAGACATCAGGCCTCGAGTTTCCTCAATTAAGATTAACTTCTCAACATATTTCTAACGAAGCTCAACATCGACACAGTGGCATCAAGTTCCCCAGAGTAGTCAACATTGAAGGTCAGGTCCTCAAACAAACAAATAAAAAATGTACTCAAAACAAATAATTCTTCATTCCAGAGTATCCAAAGCAACACCTTTGACGAACGCGGCGTTGGGCCTCTTTAGAGTGGCAAGAGGTTTATCTATTTTAACATTCTTCCACATTTTCTATTAATCACATAATTCATGGTAAGATAACAAGAATTGGAATTCAAATCAGGTAATCAACGATGAAAGCCATGAGAACCACATCCTTACACCATTTGTCTTCAATTCACATATTAAGTAATCAACCGGCATCGAGAACTATTTAACGGACCCCAAAGCTTTCTAACAATTATATAAATGGTGGTTCAATTGTTACTCCATACAGTTCAAAGTTTGAGGTTTAAAACAAACAAAATTCTCCCCAAAATTATGAAAAAGCTCTAGATATAATGTTGCTCCGAATAAAGCCGGATCCTTGATCATAAAGGAAGAGCACGTCCTACGTCCAAAAGCAGATAGAAATTGTCAGGAAGAGGAGGATGAATCAACTGGGAATGACTGAGAGCTAAAGAAAAAGAGCAAAAATTGACACTTTTCAAAAATGCAACATTGTGTGGAGTTTGCTCGAGTTCTCATTTTCTCAGAAACATTATTACATACTACTACCTTTTCAACAAAAAAAATATATATATTATATACTTCCTATATTACTATGATGTACTAATTTACATGAAATATCCGAGCAATAAACTGATTTGATTTCTATAGACCAAAGATGTCAGAAATACCAATCATACAACATCCAAGTTCCCTAAAAAAATCCGTCATGAAATATCTAAATATGTAAATGAAATTGTTTACTTATCAAAATGGAAAAACTACTACAAGCCAAAGCCGAAATACTAAGCAACAAATTAACTATTGCAAGCTAGAGGTAAAAGAGGAAAGAAATACACAGTAGAAAATTTAGAACACAACAAACATCATTCTAAGTAAAAAACAAAGAGCAGGTCCAAATCAAAGGTGGACCACCATGACATTTGAGCTGCGAGTTCAAAAAGTCAAGTCGATTCATGTAAGAATGAAAACTTCAATGTTAAAGTCAAGACAAGGGATCTATCAGATCACGACTAATTATAAAACTTGCAATACTTCAATTACCGAGTAACCAGGAAATAAAATGACTATGATTACTCCATGAATCAAAGATCGTATAAAATTAGAACCGATCACCATCCCTTTATTTATAATTTGTTGGTGCTTCAGTGAATAAGAAGTCCGAAAGCACTAGTACAATTATTTTAAGAAGCCACAAAGTGAATCACAACTTTCTCATTAGTCAAAAACTTTACCAAATATTATGATTCCATGAAATGCTTCACAGATAAAAAGAAAAATGCAAAGTCATACCTAAGAAGATAGGTTCAAGTTTCAGGATAACAGAAACTGTTACGATGCTAAAGTAACTGCTGCCGAACATCAAAATTACTATGCATAAAGTTATCGAAAATGAGATTAGGCAATGATCTGATAAAGTTGGATATATTTTTGATGTTCTACAATGTTACATAAATGAGACAAAATATGTATCACAAAGAGGAGAAATTCAGGCATTTTTGTGTTTCTGCGCCATTCTCTAAGTTTGATTGATATAGAGTATTCCCATTCCATCATCGTAGGATATTTTTAACATCTTGTAAATGGCCTATTTATTAACATTAGCAAACTAGCAATAGTACAAAAGCCAACCCATACAAAGATATAAAAGAATATCAATGTCCTCAACTGTGTCACATGGTCGTAATGAAGCCAGCCAACAGGGGTGGGGATTCTTATTAACACAGAAGGCTACTAATTCTCTGAGGGAAGAGAGAGAGTCCCAGTATGTGAAGCCAAGAATGAGGAGGAGACAAACAAGGCGTTGACCATACCTGCCTTCATTATTGCTTGTTATTTCCAATGGATAACAAAAATGATAGTGTGATAAGGTACCGAAAAATGCAGCAGGTCACTAAATTTGTGTTCCATGTCGAGCAGAACCTTCCCTCCACCAAAATCATTCCAAATCAGTTTAGTCATGAGAGGTGATCCTCAACTCAGTTTGTACAAGCAAATGAGTCCTCACGATACCGCTTTTGGAGAGTAGGATCTGCAGTCTTTAAGTTCTTTTGTTACCGTCCCAGTGAGTTATAGATAGTCCTTCCCTGCACAATTTAACGGATTTCTTCCTCCTGTTCAGTCCGCTAGTGGATCCAGTTGCTTCTCAACATCATTTGCTTAGCGGGACTTCTTGAAGGCTTAAAAATGCAGAGGTCCAACTGCTAATCATCTTTATGTTCAGCTGGATTACTCTTAAACCTGTCATGCTCAAGCGGAGTGGTGTTGAGCTCCACATCCAGCTGCAAGAAGCGGTTAGAAATGCACTATTTGATGCTCACTGTAACAGCACTATTTCTTATGCACTGAAAACTGTTTTCAGATTGTGTTATTTTAGAATTCTGTATTTCAGATTGTGCAGAAATTTTTGCTATCCCCCAAACCACCTTCCTTTCCTCCATCCAAATGAGCCTTCATTCCTAGATTCTTTGGCTTGGAGGGCAAACTGCATTCCTTTTCTTGATGCTGCCAGATTTTCATCCTTCTTGGATGCTCACTGCATACCTTGAGCTGCATGAAAATTTAGTTCAAGTTTAATTTAGCCCGCTTTTGCCTTCTGCTAGCAGCCAAAGTTCAAGGCCCAATGTGCCCTTGTTCACGTCCTTCCCCAAGGCATGCAAAACCTAGTTCCAGTGAGCAACTCAGCCAACTGACCATTGGCCTCAAGTGGACTGGTTGAGGGTTGGATAACTGTCGGCTACTCATAGAATTTGGTCCCTTGGGACTGCCTGAAGTCGGAGTACCATTCCTGCCAACCCCAGGAACAGTTTTACTAGATAAAGGGCATTGAGTCATTCGATGAGCAATCATACTACATTCGAAGCATAGCACTTGTAAGCCTTTGCATCCAACTCTTGGAAGGAATTGCCTGTTGGTGCCATTTATCTATATAACCTCAAGTGGTTTGCTAAGGTCCACTTCAATGCAGACTATAGTGTATGCAGCCCTCTCTAGATTGGTCATGCATAAATCAGCCCATAAGTTTGTGCCCACTGGCAAAATGATACTTGCAAGGTTATTCGTACCTTAAGAGTAGAGGAGACGGCCAGGAATCCATTCTGGAATGGTGGTACAGGCCATGGATGATGGCAAGAAAATGGGTAACCATGAATAAGATCCAAGGACCTGGGCGCAATAATCCTAGCCCGCCCTGCCTACAGCATCCCAATCTTCAACCTTGCCATTCATGCAGACATACCAATTGTCCCCAAATGTCCAAGAGAACCAGTTGCTTTGCCAGCCTTTGGCAAAGGTCCTTGACTAAAACTTCTCCTGGCTCTACTGGAGGATCACTTGACTTACCAGGGCTTTCAGGTATGGTCAATGTCATTGAACGAAAGCCAGATTTTATCTTTGTCAGCTTCTCTAGGTGTTGTAGAATTTATTCAGCTTAGATTCTGCCTAGCTTTACGAGAGAATTGCTGTGATCCTGCTTGGCTCCGTTGGAGGATATCTCATTCATGTCGGCAATCACTGTCAAGCTAGAATGAACATAGGGTATCATAGTGTTCTCGCAAGCTCCAAAAGTGATCCATACTGGTTTGAAGCTCTGATGATCCTCAACTATTCAGAGTTGAGCCCTAGTTCACTGCTGGCCCTACTGTGTTGATAAAAGTAAGAAGATTACCCATTGAGGTTCGAAACATTTTCTATCTAAAATGTGTTAGTTGAAATCTTCTAGCAGTTGGATTACCTAGGAAAATTGACGAGTCATAATATTCGAGCAATATTCTATGATATACTAAATTGCATGAAATATCCGAGCAATAATCTAATTTGATTTCAATAGACCAAAGATGTCAGAAATACCAATCATACAACATCCAAGTTCCCTAAGAAAATCAGTCATGGATATAAGATCCGGTTTAAAAAAGGATAGAAAACGTCTGGAACTTTGCTTTTACAGATGAAAGGGATTCAGACTGTAGTGTAGTACACTACAAAAGCAACGCTGTAACCTGAATCATAATAAGGGTATAGGTGAGAAAAAGTGAGGTTGAACATTAGGAATGGTGAAATGACATTCAGTAGAGAGCAAACGAGGATCCAAAGCATGATTTTGTTGATGTCATGTGGCATCAAAATCCAATAATCTGCAGGTGTATGCTTTATGATTCTTCTTTGCATCTTGAAGAAGTTGTGTGGAATTAAGTGTAGTATCCGTACTGGTCTTTCCGCATAAAGTAAAACTCTAAGAAAATATTCTTTCAAGGAATTCCTCATTTGAGGGGAAGTAGACTACTCAAAAATTTTACATTTCTTTCATGGTAAAAAAACAATCTCATTTTTATGGAGAGAGAGACTATTTCACCAATCGAGTCACAGGTATCTGACATCTTCATACTAATAAAATAATGGTGAACAATAAATCTTGGATCCACTCAACTATAACTACTTATCCATCTTAGGATCCATATCTCAATTAACTTAAGCTTATGGAAATTTTGCTACTTAAATGCCCAGCAATCTTTAGAACACAGTTGATCATATAATAGTCATATAATTATCCTCAACTTAATATGTGTCATCTTATCACGTAACACTCCTTCATTTTAACAATCCTACCTTGATACTGTGAATGACATCCTCCTCTATACTCTCGTAACTCTGAATAATAGACTAATGTTAGGACATTTATCTCATCTATTCACACATTACTACCATTTTTCTCTCTCCAAGATCACTAACTAAATACATGTACTCAGCCATACTTCTGCTCTTACTTTCACTCGATTTGAACCCATTAGCTTCTAAAATGCTACATACTCCTCCATGATTTTAACTTTCAAAAACAATTTCACAAATCTCATCTATTAGATGTTTATCATCCACAAAAGGTATGCAATATGGAATCTCACCTTGAAAGTGCTTAATCAGCTCACATATCACCAAAATGAAAATAAGTCGAAACAAAATCTTGATATACTCAATCCCAATAAAGAACTCCTTTGAATTACCAACAACGATCCTTATAATGATAGCTACTCCATCATTCATGTACTTAATGGCACTAATATATCTTATGGATACATTTCTTTTCCAATACCTACTAAAGATTCTCCATTTGTAGTTTTCAACAACAAAAAAAATAGATGAATATCCTTTTTCACATCTCTATGCTTTTCTACCACTTTTACTACAACATTTGTCTCGGTACTATGCACAGAATGCCTTTTTTTAACCTACGGAAAAGTGGGCTAATCCAACCAATCTTGCTTGCACAATGGAAAGAGCCACTGGCTTATCTTTCCATCGAATCAAATTAGCCAAAGGTGTTCGTTCGTTCATGAGCCCATGCTAAAGTTTCAATTAATTCTTGCCAATAGCTTTCATTGTTAGCCTTCCAATCATAGAACCAAATTTATTGTAAATAGTGTTTTTCCTACATATCTTTTATATCTCCCTGCCAAAGGTTTATAGTATGGCTCATAAGCTTGATTCTTCTAGAATTACAACAATTTCAAATATCCTCTTATTCTTAAAAACAACGACATGGAGTACTCTTTCTATACTCATTAGGCATTTAATTTTATGTATCTTATCGAATAGCCATGTAAACCAACTTACACTAGTGTCACTTGTGTACCACCAGATCAATAGAGATGCCATAAGAAGGCCTACAAAATTTATCAGACTCCATCTTCATCTAAGTTTCTTTCACTTCAGAGATATGAATTCCTCACATACTATTAATCAACATAACAAGGAAGCAAATTAATATTAACAATGACGTTTTGCATAAAGAAATTGATAAATATAACATGATGTGAAAAGTATCTAGAAAGTTAATACAAAGAGGAAAGAAGGTAGTCTTCAAAAAAACATTTACTGAAAAAACTGCAAGTGTAAATTAATATGCCTTGCACGGCTGCTTCATACTATTGTAAGATATCAATCAAGTTTTTGACTTCAAATGACACTGTCTAGAATACTTTTCCCCATGAAAAAGCCAGTAGACCTTGATCACAACGGTAAAGCAAGTCCTATAGTCCAAATTACAACAAAAGTTAGGACATCAAAGTGATTAACCACTTTGCAATATGAATATGGGACAGCATTATGTGTTACCCGAAAGAGATTGTACCAATATTGAGAGATTAAATACTAAATATCTTCAAAACGATGAAGTGTTTCAGTAGGATGATGTCAAATTCTAATGCTATTCAGTTTTACTTTACAGCATAAGTACAATATGGCTGGTAATCTATCCTAGAGTGATTGTAGGGTTGATATAAGAGGATGCAATGATAGGTTGTTTCAGAAAATGGACAGAGCAACTTTCGATGCAAAATTATTTCCACCAAAAACATGACTCCAAAAAAGTAAAATCAGCAGAACCGATTTCTCCAAGCAAATCGTTGAGATTTAAAATTTCATTAATTCACAATAGATTTACCAGCTACTTTCCATCAATTCCCCTCTAGCTTCACTTCCTCAATATTACACTCTGTGTGAACCAATACACAGTTTCATACAAAAGAAAGCAAGTTTAAAAGTTTACCATGTTTAATGTAAAGCTATACAGAAAGGGAGCTAAGCTCAAAACAAGATAATCAGGACAACTGATGTTTGCCGAACATTTCATTTTACCAATCAGAGCTGAGCAGATAAATTCCATGCCAAAATTCATTAACTGATAGCCTAAATGATAATTCAAGGCTTAATTCATCCAATTGAGGTAAAATCTTTGTTGAATTAAATTTCATTTGGACTATTGATTCGAATTAGAAATTATTTTATCATTTGGATTACTTGGTTTTTCTGACGGAGAGATCTTGCATTAATTTTGAAAAAATCACTGCTAGTTTCAAATATGAAAGAACTCAATTTTAATTACCTGAAATTTAGTTATATGATTTATTGAAATTTAATTCAATTGCTCTAATTTAACTCATTGAACGTTTATCATAAATCCAATTAGAATTTGTATTTTAAATTAGTTAAATTTACAGATTTAGAATTATATGATTTATCATATAATTGTGTTTGAAAATAGTGCATATAATTTAGATTACTATCATTTCAATCTCTGAACTTTTATTTTCATTTAAAATTTGCCTATTTAAAAATTATTTTCACATTTCTCACACATCAATTTTGATATCAGAGCATGTTAGATTGTTAATTACTTTATGTCATCGTTCAGCATTGCATAAAAGTCTATTATGATTTATTTTTTCGTTATGCATTTTGCATATCAGACCAACGATTTTATATAGTGTCAAATACTAGCTTAAAAAGCAAAAATATACAAATAAAATAAGTACCGTAGAGAAAAATGTACTAACATAGATGAATAGGTACACACAAAAGTACAAGATAAGAAGTGAATACATCTATGAAAAAGTTAAAATAACTTCAATTGAAGATAAGCTTAGATAAAGTCGTCTTAGATGGTTTGGACATAAGTCATAATCCGATAGAAACTTTAGTAAGAAGAAAGGGGTTATGAATGTAGCCTATGCAAAAAAGGAAGAGAAAGACCAAAAGACGTGGCAAAAAATTATAAAGAATGAGCATGTTTAAGTGGAGCTAAAGGCATTGTTATTTGATTAGAGTGCAATGAATACAAGTAATTCATGTAGCTAGCATCACCTAGCAGGATTAAGGCATGGTGCTAGTCATTGTATGCATTTTGCATGTCACATACAAGCAAGCCAACCTGATCCAGCCTAGAGTACATATCGTATATTCCCCCATCATCAACTATGAATCGGAATTGGTTAATCTGATGGCCAAAATTGACAAATTGATTACTAATAGGTTTACTTGTAAAAGAGACATGTAAAGAAGAGATGAAACCCAATCCCATAGGGAACAACAGTTTGATTAAAGGGTATCTAATATACCATATTTCTATGAGGTATTACATGTCATAATATATGTAAACCGAGAAGCTGAGATCAATTTTTTTAACTGTAGCAGTTGTCGTGAAATTTCAAACACTTTCATTTCTAGTATTCAACTGCATATAAGTATCTTTAAGTCAAACCCTAAAAAGAACCACAAAAAACCACTCCTCCGAATTTAAACGATTGATTGATGTTCAAGGCTATCGTACCTTGCGACATCCAGCTCCAGCAGGAGGTATCGACCGCTATGTTCGAGATAAGACGAGATGAAGCGACGGCGCTATGAAGAGGCATCAGCGAGTTCACGGACCCTACCGCCGAAGCAAGCCGCCTCCAAGAACGGAAACTACTAGGTGAGAAGGGAGAAAAAGGAACAGGACTTAATAGTACGGCCTCACCGAGAAAAAATGGGAGCAGCAAATCTCGAAGGCGACGGCTTTGGCAGCGAAGGCGAAGGCTTTGGCAGCGAAGGCGAAGGCTTTGGCAGCGAAGGCGACGGCTTTGGCAGCAACGTCTGGGAACGAGAAGCAACGGATCTCACAGCTGCCATTGCGGCGGAGCGGCAGATCGGCGTCATTTCGGACGCCGCCTTGTTGATCGCTGGCATCTGGCTCGGGGCGATAAATTGATTTTAAACCCTACCGGTCTGGCCAGCCGAGTCCGATTCACAACTCGTTTAGAAACTCACTTGACTTTCAAAAAAACAAAAACTCACTAGTATTTTATTTAAGAAATTGATTTAATTTTTATACCAGTTCAAAATTAACTCCTTTATTTTATGTATATAAAAAATTTATACAACTAATAATCGATATAATACATAAATAGAAACATTTAAGTATTTTAAGCAAAAATAAAATATTATATATATATATATATATATATGTGTTATAATAGTATATATAAAGAGATTAAAATATATATATTTTTTAAATATAATAAATTTATTATATGATACTTTTTTTTAAATTACATTCATTCACTAAAATGATCTTTTGATTATTTGTATTAAAATTGTTTAATTTAAAAATGAGTTTTATTTTAAGAATGAAATAACATAATTAATTATTTTAAAAACTTGACTGAAATATTAATATTAATCTCAAAAATTATATTAAAAATTTTTTTAATGTGAAACTAGATGGTATTATCCTAGACCTCAACCCTCAAGAATTTAAGTGATATTATCCTAAATATTATCATATTATTATATATACTAAAATACATAATATATGTGTATAAAATATTTTATATATGATAAAATTCTTAATATATATATATATGTTAAAATCATATATGTGTAAATATATTAAAAGAAATTTTCATTTATATGTTACAATTACAACTTATAGCCGTATTTATAATTTTCATATAATTTTTATAGTTAATGAATAATATTAAAATTTTAAATATGTAATATACAAAATAGCTAAATTTTAGTGTCATATATGTAATTCTCTCTTTTTTATTTTTACATAAATAATATTAAAACAACCAAATAAAAAAGATTTCAAATGCAATCTAAAAATATCATTATCTTGCATATAGCCTAACAATTAAACTAAAATGTCCATTTATATAACTAAGCTAATATATATAGTAGATATAAAAGAAGATGTCGTTAAACCTCTCACTAGTTGATTGTCATTCTATAGGCATTAAATTTATTTCAGGAATGAAGCAATATCAAAAACTAAATAATCAAAAATATCAAAAAAAAATGACTATTGAGATGCAACTAAATATTTATCAACAATGTGAGCAGCAGCACAGTAAGCAATTTCCCCAAATGAAAGACTATTCAAAATAGCTGCAGCAATAAATGTCAATGATGTACACTTGTGACCTTCAAATGTAACATCTTGTGTGTGACAATTATGTGTATCAGCATACGATAATGGAGAATCGCCAGATACTCAGTTGGACAAAATAATTGATCAAATCCTAACATTAGAGTGACCAACAAGAAATCTTGTGTGTGACCGAGTCTATATTCAATCAAGGAGCAACTTGATCCTAAAAGTTAATAGCCAAAGAAAACAGGGTTTAAGGGGGATAACTTCTAATGATATGGTTACAAGTACTACACTAAAGCACCAAGATAAAAGATGCATCACACTTTAAACTCAATGAACAAATGATAGATGAAGAGACCATTTGGCTAGAGGTGTGCAAACTATGGTTTAAATCGAAAAATCGAATCGAACAGTTTAAATTTATCTATTTGGTTTGGTTTAGAATCTAACGGTTTGACGATGGTTTGATATTTTGAGTATTTCGGTTAATTGGTTTGGGTTCGATTTCATATGTTTGGAAACCAAACCGACCAAATTAACCTATTCTTAAATAACCCACATATAAATCTAATTTTAAAGTTGGGTTAGTTCAGTTGTATTATAATAGTTTTACAAGACTTTGAATCTATTGAAATGATAGTGTATATGTATATTTATAAG
The DNA here is from genome assembly GCA_002786265.1 of Apostasia shenzhenica. Lineage (NCBI taxonomy): Eukaryota > Viridiplantae > Streptophyta > Magnoliopsida > Asparagales > Orchidaceae > Apostasia > Apostasia shenzhenica. Next base: position 601,659 of record KZ451956.1, read on the forward strand.
TTTTCATAGTGTATTTTTATATTATTTATTTAGTGTATTTTTTTTCAAGTGTAATAATTAGGATGAATTCTTACAACGGAGACTATTTGAAAACTTAAAAAAAATATTAATCATTTTTGATAAACGGATAAAATTTTGTTATGTAATTTTGATTATACTGTGATTTTGATATAATAATGTGTGCAATTGCTTCTAAATTTTTTGTTAATTTATCTTTGTGATGCAATTGAATTATTAAGTTAAATTACTTATTGTGATAAATTACTCTTATATTAAAGCTATTATCTAGATCATATTAATATATCAATATTTAATCTCATTATAAGAAGACTAAGAAAATTTTTGAGATAAAAAAATATGATTTTAACCAAATCAAACCAAACCAAACTGATATTTATTTAAATAGTTTGATTTGATTTATAATCTAATTTAGTTAGTTTGGTTTCATTAAATCTAAAACAGAACTCAATCTTTTTTTTAGTTTGGTCACCAAACCAACCAATTAAACCGAATGTATAGTCCTACATTTGGCAATAAATATAATACATATTATTAATATTATAATAACTAATAGGGTAAATAGCATCTGGGTCCCTCTAGTTCACTCGTACGGGCAAATAGGTCCCTCGAATATTTAAATATAGCAAATAGGTCCCTCTAGTTTACCCGCACGGGCGACGCCGCCGGATCCCGGCAGCTGCGCGGCATGTGCAACCCACTGGCAATGGGTCCGGTGGTCGTGGGGCGTGAGCGACCCACCAACGATAGAGCTGCCGGCGAGTCGCGTCGGCGTCGCTTCCCGATCCCCGCCCACTAGCGATGTCGCGATCTCACGGCTTGTGTGACCCGCCGGCGGCCGTGCTGCGCCCGCGCGCGGGGATCGAGAGGAGAGAGAGAGAGAGAGGCGCCTCTCTCTCCTCCTGATCCCTGCGCACGGGTGATGCCGCAGCCGCGCGGCGTGTGCGACCCACCGACGGTTACATTGCACCCGCGCTACCGCTGGCGGCCGTGCTGCTCCCGAGCTGCCGCCGGCGGGTGGCCGTCACCTGTGCACGGGAATCGGGAGGAGAGAGAGAGGCGCCTCTCTCTCTCCTCATTTCCTTCACATTGTTGCTGTACAAGGAGATTAGTTTTTTTTTTTTTTTTTGTATTATTCTTGTATGCTTTTTAATATTAACATTTTGAGTAAATTGGACAGTTAGGTTGAACAAATACAAGCTTTTCCCCCCCTTATTTTCTCTTCGGCTTTACGGTAAGGGCACGGCAAAATGTCTAGCTATCTAATTTTTGTTGTTCTTGGCAGCTGGCTAGTCATTTAAAGTGGCAGTTGACATATTTTTTTGTGAACTTTATAACAAAGGCGCACACCCTGGTAACGGTTTGATGCTATTTGCTACCACTTCAGCGCAGCTTTCAACTAGATGATGTAGCCATATATCCACTCACTGACAAAAAAAATTGCTGGGGGAATTTAATGATCAAAATGGAGCTTAACATTGATTTACATCTCTTTCTTCAGATGATGGCCAATATC
>KZ451956.1:604133-620389 GCA_002786265.1 Apostasia shenzhenica
TATAAACATAACACAAGAAAGAAAAAGCAAAAAAAAAGGGAAGAAAAATTATATAAAGAATTAGCTTCAAGTCAAAATTGAAATATTCATTTTTGAAGCCAATTTTCAAGTTAAACTATGCCTAATTATAATCTATATTAGTTAGGGAAAATAGCATCTGGGTCTCTCTAGTTTACTCGTAATGGACAAATAGTCTCTCGAATATTTAAATGCAGCAAACTGGCCCTCTAGTTTGATGAAGTATGCATATAGGTCTTTGGGCCGTAATAGACGTTAGAAATTACCCCCTCCCTCTCCTCCTCGCATCTCTCTCTCCTCCCGATCTCGTGCCGTGCGCCCCGACGGACCCCAGCAGCGTGTGCCGACCCATCGGCCGGCTGCGCCGCCGGCGGGTCGTGCCGGAGTCGCCACTGCACGAGGATCGGGGGAGGAGAGAGAGAGAGGCACCTTTCTCTCTCCTCTCGATCCCCGCCCATGGGCTACGCTAAGGCAGTCAGACTCGTTCGACCCCATCGGCGGCAAGGCGGCGCTCGCCGCGGTCGTCGCCCGTGCACGGGGATCGGGAGGGGAGAGGGGGGCCACCTCTCTCTCCTCTCGATCGCCCCGCACGGGCGACGCAACGCGGCCTCCGGCGGGTCCGGCGGTCGCCTGGCATGTGCGACCCACCAAGCGACCGCGCCACGCTGGTGGGTCGCGTCGGCGTCCGCCCGTGCGCGTGGATCGGGAGGCTTTTTTTTTTTTTAAAAATGCCAATAATAAAATCATCAAACCTCTAATCTTGTGACCTAGCCGCAGCCTCCTGAAACTATTCTATTCTTTTGTCAATAAGGTTCCCAAATATAAGATAGATAATAACTATTACATAGAACTAACTTATAAAGGGCAGCATGCCAGATGCTGATGGGTGGCAGGCACACGAATAGGGAGCCTGCAATGAATTATACATCAAGCAAAGAATCAGAGAAGACATCTGCGCACCTTCTCAATCCTCAATGTCATGAGGCTCAGGAAAAACCTCCTTTGAAGGCCTCCTATGGGAGAAGGAATTATCCCCTCCACTCCCTTGCGATCTCATCGTTCCTGATCGCCTCAGGCTCCGGTCATCCCTCAACGGAGGCAATGATGGTGCCGAGACTGAAGGAATGTCTGATAAACTATGCCGCCAACTTCCAAAGAAAACTGCACTCCATGAACTTCTTGATGACGTACCTTTCAATCTTGCCGATCCCAAATTGTTATCCTCTCTAACCACTTTCAATGGGTTCTCCAATGCTTTCAGAATATGCTTCATAAGGGGCCGTTTTGACGGCTTGGGATTAAGGCAGGACCTCGCAACTATTGCCATTGCCCATACCTCCTCCAAGAGATCCTCATCAATGATGAGTGATGGGTCCACTATCTTTGTTACAAGCTCTTTCTCATAGATGTTGATGTGCCGCACGACATACTCGAGCCATTCATATGTCGAAACATCATTTGAGCCACTGATACCAAGCTTTCCAGTGACAAGCTCTACGAGAACCTTACCAAAACAGTATACATCATAGGTACATGACGCAGGCGGCAAGCCTGTGAATGAATGGACACACATTATAATAGGTTCAAAGAACTTCATAAAGATGGATGTTAAGAGGCTAATAGCTAGCAAGTGTACATGAAAAAGTGTCTTATGTAGATGTACGTACCGGATGTGCTTTGCTCAGATGTCCTGCATAAAATAAGAAAGAAAAAAAATGAATAAAAATCTTCAGTATCACAACATAAAATGTAACTACAGCTAAAAAATCAACTTGTAACAGAAAGATGATAATTTTTTTATTTAAAATATTTTAAGAAACTGGCATTAGTTCAGTTTCTTGTACTAAATCAAGACTTGGAGGTCCTTTGGTAGCTTGTTTAGATTACAACAACACTAAAGATATCATGGAATTTTGTGAAATCATCACAATAACATCTTGAAGTATAAGATTTTTTTGCATGATAAAAGAAACGGCCTGTGGCAGTTCCAGAACTCTTCCACTACACCGCCATTTGAATACCTCGCTTAACAATCTGGCATACATACTCTTGAAGTGCACATATGTTGGTCATAAAGAAAACAAAATATAAACTAGTTCGCATTTTAGAAAAAGGGAAATGGGAACAAAGTGTAGCTTGCTTGGCAGCCTATATGCAGCTTATGGTAAAGCGGTCCTCCTTGGTTATAGAGTATCGTCAAAAATTGTTTAACAAAAACAAAACCAGCTGCAATTATTTCCACTTTTATATACATTAGAAATCTTACAAAACTTCAAACGAGACCATGGCTTTAGAATATAAAGAGCAAGAACGCCTTGTCCGGATTTGCGAGGTAAGCCAGTATAGTGGCATCACAACCTTCCACCAAAATTCCATCTACCCGACCAAACAACGGCAATGTTAACAAAGCCCAATGCAAGCACTGAAGCTCAGGTAATGGCACCAAAAAGAATGAATGTCTTCCCATTGCTTTCAGCAACATGCTATGACGTCATAGAATTAATCCAAGGTTGATACTCAACAAATATGTTGGACGTTGGAACCAATCCACACCTTCCACCTCATATTATCTTTGATAACAGCCCCACAAAAGCACAACAATTTCCAAACATCAGTTATACAGAGCATCCCCAGAACCGATGCCAATGACAACAATGCACATAGCACGGGGATGACTTTCATCATCTCCTGCTTATTTTATATTTTTTTCTTCCTTTATTGTCACATCTATGAGGATTATATTTTATTTTATCATGTAAATTTTTGGGCTTTTGGGGAGAGAGCAGAAATTATTGTAATTGGGCTAAAAAAGAGAGGAGTGATTTGTATATTGAGCTTAAGAGGTTTAAGTTTTTATTTGGCGATAATGAACATAAAAATTGGCTCAATTATCCCTTCCCTTCTCTACTTTGATTAACGTAAGTACAATCAAGGGTGGAGATTTGTGCCTTATACTATATATAGGGGGGGTTCAAGCAAGATTAGGGTTAGTCATTTGAGTAGTCCAAATTGAGAAGAGTGAAGAGGAGTCCCTCTCACTTGTTGCTAGCCACTGCCAGCCTCTCCATGCCAGCGTCGACCGTCGACACTGCTAAAGTTCCAAGGGGAGACTCCTTAAGGGATACAACCACCAACCCATCTTTGTGTCATCACTATCACAGTCGATCGCTATTGTCGTCGTTGCCTCCCACCAACATGCTCAATATGTGGAGGGTTAGATCGATGCAATATCGATCTAATTGATCATGTGTGATGCCGATCATTACCCTGCATATAGCCACCAATTCATGATGAGTCATTAAATTATCCCGTTCTATGGTATCTATACCTTATTCCAATATCGATTTGCCTTATCTTTGGGCTTGTTTGGTTGGAGGATAAATTTGGGTAAGGAAAGAGAAAATATTTTATTTTATAAAGTTGATTGGAAAAAAATTTATTTTAATATTGGGAGGTGTGTAGGATGTGAAATAAAGTTGATTTTAAGGTTGGAATTTGTGTTAGATGTGAAATAAAGTTGATTTTTAAGGTTGAAATTTGTGTTGGATGTGAAATAAGGTTATTAAAATTTATAATAAATTTAAAATATTATTATTTTATTGCTTGGCCCATTTTTATGGCTTTGCCAAACAAGCCCTTTGTATGGTTAATTTCCATATAGTTATCTTGATTTTTCCCTCCCATCTCCTTTGCGCTACTTGTGATTTTGTTCAAACTTTCATGTTAGACCTTATTTATTTTATATTTATCTTGGTTATGAATGGTTATGCGATTAGGAATTCATGAATGGATTGATGCTATGCATATTAATGTTCAAGTTCATGCTCTTTCTCTTTAAACTATGCATCTACTTTGGCAATTTCATGGTTTAAAGTTTCTTTCTTTTCAATGTGCATTGAGCATCACTTAATTAAGACCATAATGTGTAGGTTTTTCTCGTACTTCCATGTAGGAAGACAGCTAACTAGTTTAGAGCTTGATTTCTCGATTTAATTTTCTATATGAAGCTCTCTTGAATGGGCATATTACATATTCCATATCATTTGTATGCCACATGCTTGATGAAATACCATACATAAACTTAATCATAGAGTTTTAGTTTATTCACATTATATTATTCCTACATGTATGCCTCATGATTGATGAAATTCCTCATACTCACATAAACTCCTATGTGCTCAGTTTTTCTTAGGTTACATTGGCATTACATCAAATTAGAATTGGAAAATCTCAGCACATCCTATCATAACCCCTCTCCAAGTCGACTTTCACTACCACAATTACTATAGCAGAAGCTGAAGGGCTATCTTATTAAAAATCTAAGCTAAAAGGCAATTATTAGCTATACTCCTTCAAGGACAAAAGCACACTAAGGCAATTAGTGAATCCCAGAATCACTGAATTTTCAAAAAAAAAAAAAAGTTGAGGATATAACTTGATGTATTTCTGAACAAATTATTAATTTAATTTAATTGGCATATGCCACATTTCACAAAAAAAAAAAGAATCACCGAATTTTGTTAACAAAATATCTTAGCAATAAACATATACATCGATGTACAAAGGCAAATGATGCAGATTATCAACACCTTGCACCTTTGGAATGAGCACAATTAGTGTATCTTTCCACCATTGTGGCATCTCCCTTTCCTGAAGAAATAATGACAGCACTAGTGACATCGTCACCAATAATACATCAATAACCTTTAAGAAGAAACCAATAGTCCCATCCAGACCTATCACCTTTTTTTTTGATAGGCCTATGACCTTGTTAGTCCTAATGAGATCACTATTAATCTAATCTCATCTCTCACCTCACATGTAAGAATTGAAGTTTTCTCTAAATCAATTCCAACTAGATGCGGAGGCACGTCAAACCTGGGACAATCCTGGGGAGTTTGGCAGCTATTTCCTAATAAAGAAATGATGAAGGAATCTACAAATAAGCAAGTAGTCTTCAGCCTTGCAATCATACTAATCCAATAGGTAAACAACATATTTGACCTATTGACATCATGTCGCAACACAAGGGAATAAGAAAATAATGCGGTCACCCTATGTCATCGACCTAATTATTGCTCTTTACCACCACCTAGTCTCAATCTTGGACAAAGTAGTACTGAGTGTAGCTATCAATTGGAGTAATAAGTGATGCTCCTCTAAAGGAAATCCATATTCCACCAAGTCCATGAATTATAGATCAGCCTCCTCACTCTGCAACTTTTTGGCAAGAGAATTAAAGAACATGCACTATCTCCTTATTCCACATCTTTCAAGGAATGAAGAATCTTGGCATACTTATGATTCAAAGTTGCACAAAGGGCTGTCATATGTGGAGTGACTCTAAGCTTCATAAATAGCACTCTGTTTATTAAAAGGAGGAAAATATTCATCAAATTTAAGATAACAACATTCTAATTTGAAGCACAATCACACATCCCAGATGAGTAACCAACAATAGTCAAAGGTAATTCTCTACAAATGAGTAACTCGGGATCTTAAGATTGACATACGTGCAATATAATTCATGAAAAACCCGATCATGATGAACCCACAATCATGCACTTCTATATTATTGCACCAAGTAAATATGGTTTCAATGAAAATGAAGTAATGCAGATCATTTATGCAATGATATTGCAAAACTCACGATCAATAGCCCTTGAAACAAAAGGTTTACCTTCACAATTCTCCTAATTGAGAATGCAGTTAAAAATCTACTCTAGTAATAGTTAGAACATAGTGTGAAGATGTTGCTCATGATTAGAGAAAAAACATAGTGTGAAGTCATAGCTTAATATCTCACTATAGCCATTTGCACTAGTCAAGCCTTATCTACGACATCCTTAATACCTAGTATACCTTCTTTTTCTCATAAACCCTTTTGCATTGGACCATGATGTTGCCCCTAGGAAGCTCACCTAGTTTAAGGTATAATTTTTCTGAACGAACTCCAACTCTTCCTCCATAGTGACCAACCACCTCAAAAAATCAATGCCTGGGTCTGTCTCCATAAATGCACGACTCATTGAGGTCATTTGACTCTTGTCTCTAAGTAACAAGATCTAACATTGCATAGCTTCGTGGTGATCGAATTTCTCTTCTTTCTTTGTCCCTTACCGTGGAATACAGTTGCAGTGTTGGTAATGTCTAATCTTTTTCATATTTTATAGTCCCTTGTGGAAAAGTTAAAGGGATGCAATGTCAAATTTTAAACTCCACATTGTCGAAAGTACCTTGGATTACCATCTTGAAAGAAATGAAATTTTTCAATGAAAGCATACCTTCTTTATTGAAAATCATTGAAAGGCTAATAATAAATCTAGACTCTAACATCTCCATAGTACGTAGGGTTATGTTGCTTTCCATATCTAAGCATGTGCCCTTCTTCGCCCTAGATTCTAGCTTTCCTGCTTTGCATGAGCATGTGCACAAAAACTGAAGACTTCACCTTTGACTTGTTATGGAGATTATCAGACCAAACCTCTGGTTTTGAGAGCCGAGTGAGGGGAGCAATTGATTAAATAATTTGCAGTTGAGGATTCTTCTTCCCAAATTAATGGAGGCCGACAGTCAAAAGCATACACCTTGCTCTTTCAAGATTTGTCCAGTTATACCGCTCAGTCACACGATTCAATTATGGCCAATCCAAAATAAAGCCTGCCTTCATCTCTACGTTAACCGTTTAACTCTCCCAAACAAAACTGCAACCCATTATCAGTGCAAAGATGATTGATCTACTTTTCTTTCTGGTTTTCAATGAGCCATCCATTGCTTGAAGGTTTTGAATACACTTACTCGAAAAATCATTTATGAATTTGAGCATATAGTTAGCTCCTTGATGCCCAAATAGATTAAAATGTATGTAGAAGAGAGCTTCTATTGCCTTGTATGCTTGTCAAAATACAAAATCTAGTGCTTGCTAGGCACATCTCATACAAATCTAAAATTCATATACGTTAGCGCTAAGGAGCCTGCTCTTGTTGGGTTTTGCCAATCCTCACTCCTAGTCTCAAATGCAATAACTTGGTCACCCGCCTAAAGGATGAAGAAAAGCCAATTGTAGTAGCTCCCATCAATGTACACCCCTAGAGATTTTCAGAAGTCAACCTTCACTAGTGTGCATGTACCTTATCAAATCCAAAATACTTGTGGAAAAAAATTCTCTTTAGCTGAGGAACATGTCATACATCAAACAGAGTTCGAATGTCATCATACAACATCTTGATCTCACGGTTCTTATCCCGACAACCTTGCGTGATACAACATTTTGATTAAAACCCCTACTATTAACTGTTTAATGGGACAAAATCCACTCCTTATTAGACATCATCTAGAAAGAACAAGCTAAATTGAGGATCCACAATAAGGTGAACCTTTCTCCATTATCTGTTATGAGAAGAATGTTCTCTTCCTCAGTTTTTTCAACAGCAACACTGGCATGTCCCAAGCTCTCTTCCTTCTAATAAAGCTTCTTGAAAAACTCCATATGTTTTAACTTGAAGCAATTTGTCTTGATGTGACTCTTTTATTGCAATACTTGCAAACCAAATTTTGTGCTTGGCCCTCATGAACAAGCCCTCTACTTCCCTTCAATTAGAGCCTTCTTGTATCTTCCTTCTTCCAACTAGCAGTATGAAGACAGAGATATCTTGCGAGAAAAAACACGCAAGAGTAGAGGATGTTCATCACCATATTCAAAATAAGATTATAGGAGGAATTCATGATGAAGGCGAATGTGCATATAACGAACTCTAGCACCTTTCATATTTAGAAAGTATTAAGGCTCCAAGCTAACTAATTACATTTCAAGATACAACAATATCCAAAATACAATTTTCATAAATGCTTTTAGCACATTCAGGAGATCGCGCTTTTGACCTGCCAAATCCATTGCCCAAATAACCTTCACAAAGTTTTTAGACGAAATAGCTAACCTTCTTGAAAATTTGTTTTTGATAGTCTTTGACTTTGAGCTAACCTTTTGAGCTAGGACATGTGAAACCTCAACAGTTGTTTCTAATATGTGTACTTGAGGACTTGTAAGGATGTCGAAAATCATAAGATGGTCAAATTTTTGAGAACTCCAAAATCTTCGTCTTTGAAATTTTTGTTCTTCTCAAGAAGGTGATCGATAACATTCTCAAAGAAATTCTCAAAAAATTCAAGTCATACATAACAGTCCTAGCTTCAGTGAGATAAGGCATTCGTTTGTGAACATGCTATGGAGATTACTAATGCCTGCATTGTCCTTGCCCTCTTCCTTTCGAAGATGCGCCGCCCACACTGACCTAGGTTACTAATAGCAGCATCATAAGCCATACAGCACCACATGGTGCGTGCAGACTTAGGTTACCAACATGTAATTGCAGAAAAATCTATTAACATTTACAATTGCATTCCTTCAGCCGGTCCTCACAAGGCCATCTAAGGTGGTTGAGTGATGAAACTAAAACTTGGATTCATGAAAGAGCTCATAAGTGACAAAACATAAATTTCTTGAAAAAGTAGATTAGACTGTACTCGACACTAACCAATCATTATGATTACTAGAATACCATGGCCAATAGGAAACACAAGGGTATTAAGACCTTGAACACGCTGCACTGAATTGTAAATTTAACACAATGGATCTGACAGTAAATGGTGAATTAAAAAGAAAGGTTCCATTTTATTTTTGAAGAAATGACTAGACTTGTTTGGAACTTTGGTTAGAAGATACAATTAACTAAACAAACTAGCACAGAGGTTCCATGACATGCAGAATTTAAAGCCAGGTTAAGAAGCTACAAACTTACTGTGAAAAACGCAAGAATCTGGAAATGACATTTTGGTGGACATCCCCCTCTTGAGCACATAGACTGCCTAAGCTTCCAAGTCTCACTTCAAATTTATCATCAAGGAGGATGCTGCTTGCTTGAATATCTCTGCCAAAAGGTATCTCAGTAAATTTTTTCAAAATTCCATGCGATATACAAGTACTGGAAAGAGCTGTGTTTCAAGAAAATTGAGCCGAAATATGACCTCAGCATTTTATAAACATGTATAAAGTCACAAAGAGATTATTGACATGTCTTTTCTCCTCGGTCTAGCAAATCCTAAACTGAGCATTACAGTGGATGATAGTAAGAGAAGATTCATCTCAAACTTTCAGCGCATAAATTGACAGAAAAATAAACATATTTCAAGCCCACGTGTTATTTATTTGACATTGGATTCATATATGCCAGACCCATAGTTCTTGACTAAAAAGGTAAAATGACACCAACAAAATGATCTTTAAACAAAGAGTAAATCGTCTTCATATGAGTGGTTGCACTCTCTCTACTATAAATGAGTGGTATCCATTGGGGAAGAGATGAGAATTGTGAAGGAAAAAAGAGATGGTTAACATAGTGAAAGAAAATAAAAAACATCATATTAAACAGTAAACATGTGACTTCTATAAAAAAGATTTATCTAAGCTCCGGTTTGGTTCAAGCTATTCAGATGCTTGTGTTATGTAAATGTCAATGTTATCTACATATCTATGTTATCTATAAATTATTCGTTTGGTTGAATATTATTATATTAAAAGATAACAGAAATCGATCAAAGCCCCACCTCCCTCCATTACAATTTTGAGTTACAACTAGATTTCATTTTAACATGACAATCAATAGTTTATGAATATGTCATCAAACTAAGTAATTAATTTCTCCAGATAGCAAACATCACAACAACATTGACCCAAACAAACTCTTCTTAGGTTGCAGTGTGCATCCACTTACAAAAAGACATTCATATCCAGAAGGTACCATTATAAAGAAATTAAGAAATACCTATGAACCAATGGTGGCACACACTCATGATGCAGAAAACAGAGAGCCTCTGCTGCTCCTGTTGCGATCTTCAACCTGGTTATCCAATCAAGTGACTGTAAACCCTCTTCTTTCAGTGCAGGCTTTCTAAAAAGTGAACTAGACAAATCTCGATGAGGCATTTCTCTGTAAACAAGGAACTTTTCATTCTCATTCCCTAGACAGTGCCCCACAAAGGGAACCAATCTATCATGCGAAAATCTGGCAAACACATCCAACTCCACAAGATATGCTTCCTTCTTGACACTCTTCATATCTATCCTCTTCACAACCACAGGAATCCCATTTTCCAGCACTCCATGGTAGACATCCCCAGATTCACCATGTTTGATGAGGTACTCCTCTTTGAAGTTTGAGGTGGTAAGAACCAACTGCTCATATGTGAATGCCTCTCCCACCACCGGCATGTGAACAGCAACAGCCGAAGGCGATGAAGGACCTCCCATAGGGGCAACAGATAAAGTGGCATTTGCACTCACCTCCCTCTGCTCAGATGACCCTCTTCTATGCCGTCTTAAACAGAGGAAAAGAAAAAGCGCAACAACCAATAGAAGAAAAGTACCGCAAACAACTGCCACAACAATGTACTTCCATGTGTTCTTGCTCTTGGATGAATTGGAGCTGGGAGTGGAATGAGGCGGTGCACTGGGAAGAACAGAACCATCAAAGGGTATCCGTTTCTCCCGGTAGAATTCCTCGCAATCAGCTTCACTTCTCTGCCTCGAAGAATTACGAAAGCAATTTGATTGAATAGACACGATTGTGCTAGAATTCAAGGAGGGCATGGAACCTTGCAAATAATTATCTGACAAATCCACAAAACTGAACCTAGAAAGCAGGACTGCTAACCCAGGAGAGATCGATCCATACAAAAGATTGTTTGAAACATTAAATGAAGCACGATTAGCACTGACATTGGTCGGTGGCAGTTCCGGCAGATCCCCTGTGAGGTTGTTGTAGGAAACATCGAAGACTTGCAAATTGGTTAAAGACCACAGTGAATCAGGAAGGTCACCTGAAAAATTGTTGCGGCTCAATGTGATTGACTGGAGCTGAGAAAGACTGGCGAAGATGAATGACCCAAGAGAGCCAGTGAGAAAGTTGCTTCCCAAGTTTAGATGCTTCAAGCTCCTAAGGTAATTCAAGCTAATAGGCAAAGACCCGATCAGTGAATTGAATCCTAGATCAAGGGAAACAAGGGAAGAGAGATTTCCAAGCTGCAGTGGAATTGAGCCTGTGAAGCTGTTATTGGCAAGAATAAGGGTTTTCAACACTGGCAGAGATCCGATAGCCAAGGTAAGGGTGCCGGTGAGGAAATTGGAGGAAAGATCGAGGTAGGAAAGGTTGCCGAGACCGGCGAGCGCCGATGGCAGCTCACCGGAGAGCGCGTTCCGAGAGAGGTCTAGGACAGATAGCTTCCTCAGTTGCCCGAGGGACGGCGGGATGTCTCCGGTGATGGTGTTCTCGGCGAGGGAAAGCACGGAAATCCCGACGGCACCGCCAAGAGAGTAGGGTATAACTCCCGAAATGGACGCACGACGGAGATCGATCACGGCGAGAGACGGGGGGAGGCTGCTTCCGAACCAGTCTGGGATGGAGCCGGGGAGGGCGAAGCCGGTGGCGTTGAAGGTTGCGAGACGAGTTAGATTCTGGATCCCGTCGACGGCGAATCGGGGGTTCAGCCGCCCAAGCCGCGTCCGCCGGAGCCCGTACAAGTTGAGCGACACCACCCGCCCGCTGAACTCGCAGCCGACGCCGGCCCACGAGGAGCAAGGATCCGCCCGTCGCGGCCAGTCCCGTGCCCGAAGCCCCAGCGAGGCGCGGAGGCTGTACAGTCCAGCGAGATCCGCGGCGGAGCTCAGCTTCTGGCCGGCGGCGAAGTTGAGGATGGCAGCGCAAAGGGCTAGTAGAAACAGGCGTTGGCGGGAGAGGGCTGGCATGGTGTGGACAGCACAGCGATGGGTCTCAGCGCCGCCGCTGTCGCCGGATTACTGGCATTGCCGGTGGTCAGCTGTCTTGCTGTTCTTCTTTTTAGATAATCGAAGGAAAAGAGAAATATAAAAGCGGCGGGGTCTCCGCTTTGCTTCGCCTTGCGGCGGACGGGGTAGAGAGAAAGCTGCGCACTTCGAAAGTTTGTAGTATTAATGAGAAAAAGAAGTATCTCAACCGCCAGCGGCGGAGGAAAAACCAAAAAAAAAAAAAACAAAAAAAAAAATTGTATGCACCCTTGCCATCGCTTGGAGTAAAAGGAGAAGACGACGACCGGCTATGGCCGGTCAAGTATTTGACCTAGGAGGGAAGTTCGGGTTTGCGGACAGCTACGACTAGGAGGAGAAACGGGATAGGCGAATCTATTAAGCTAATTTATTAATTAAAAATATTTCCTTTTTATTGCGAGCAGTCGGTTAATTACTTTCCTTTATTATCTCGGCGCTGTTTTAAAGGAAATTCCGATGACGCCGGTTGGCTCGACCCATTGCCCACCGTCCAGGCCCATTATGCCTCCTCCGTTCATCATTATTGTATGTCTCATGTTTACATTTTTAAGTTGCACCTGAATCTGCGCCAGTACATCTAAAATGTATACGTATAAGAGAAATTCAGCCACGGACGCATGACGAAAGGCCTTGGACGAACAACCAACCCCTGACGAACACCCATGCCGAACTGCCCACACAGTCAAGTACAAAGCAAAGGTTCTCGTACTGTTTTTAAAAAGTATGGTCTACCTGCAGGGTTCGTATGTTCCATACAAGTAAAACCACAACGATCTGAGCCAACAGTCACCATTAGAGTAAAGCCAGAGACGGATGTCATTCTTCTAAAATGACCACTCTGAGTCATTCCTCTGAAGTGATTACTCAGAGAAAAATTTAGGGTATAAAATCTCATTGTAATAAGGATAAGAGGGCCGAATCCTATCATACTTTCCCTTATTCCCTCATCTTAAACTTAAAGGTTAACTACAACCCACTTTTTTCTATGAAAAAAAGAAGTAAAAATTCTTCAAGCCGGCGACAGGTTGGCGCCGTGGTCGGAATCCGCTTAGCCGATTTTCACGTAAAAAGTCTCTTCTCTGATCTTTGACAGATTTTCAGTGTCAACGCTCTCTAAATTAAATTTTTAATTAGAGTCTTTGCATGCTTTTAAATTCAACTGGGTAAGGAACAATAACATAGAAAGAATTTAAGAAAAAAATAATCTGATGATCATCTCGAATTTGAGCCAGAGAGTGAATTCTTTAGACAATGAATATAACCTTCTTCTTTTTTTTTGTACTAAAAAACTCTTCATCAACTTGGAGTGCAGGATTGGCTGGCTATATTAGAGATCTGGTTCTTCTTGTCTTTTTTATGAAGAATCTGCCAAATGAACCCTATATAACTCATATGATCATTAAACTTTGTGAAATTATATTTAAAATAAATTTTATTTTAAAATTATTAGAATTTATCGAAATGACCTGATTGAAATATTAATATTAGTCTCAGTACCCGATTAATAAGGTTTTGAATTTGTGAACTAACTTAGTATTACTCCAAATATCAAGAACCTCGATGATATTTACTCTTAAAAGTTGTAGAGAATATAAAATAAAAATAATTATTATATTAGAACTTATGAAACGGACATTCCATCATTCAAGGTATGGCTTGTGATCGCCTTGAGCTGAACGAAAGTCACTTTTTTGTACGTGTCGTAGTTATCGAGATTCAATTAATTCTATAACATGTCTAGTCATATGTTCAATTTCTTAATGTTCTTGCTTCCATCATAGCTTGAGAGTTCAATTTTAGCTTCTACTTTGAATGGTATTAGCTTTTTTCAGTAAGTATGAGAGCTGTTTTTATTTTCTTTATTTTTGGAGATACTTTTGATTTGTTCCCCGTGAATAAGTGGTTGTTCAGCTATTGGGAAATCTTTTTGCCTAGCGAGTTTATTTGTCTACTCACGACTTAACTGACCATCTTCATCACCAATTCAACATAGTCATTTGTTGCTAAAAAAGATGATCCGTCTCTAGAGTTTATTCAATTCTCTGATTCCTTTCTCCTCTTGGTAGCTTACGCTACCGAGATAAATTTTTCACTAATCATTTTGGAGGTGCTCTCGATGAAATCAGAAAACGATGAACTAACCTATGATACCAACATGATCAATACAATGCTCCTCAGATTCTACAGCCTTGACGAGTGGAGATGGTTTTCTCCTCTTGGATCATTCCTCTCTTATTAACAACAAGCTCACGAGATCTTGACCGTCATCATAGGAGCCAACAACATAAGTGTTTTCAATTGATTCTCTCTCATTCTTTTACAAAATCCAAAATATCACTGAAAAGGAAAGAGGAGGTATGAAGAAGATGAAAATTTGAGTTGAATTGAAGTCAAGTTAAAGTCATACGAGTTTGAAGGTTTAAGCAAAAATAACAAGTCTGCTATTAACTAAGGTACTTAAAACAAATAGTTTTTTATTTTTCTACTAAAGATTTGACATGAAAATTAAGAAGATCATTCATAAAAAATGAAGTCAACATGAATAAGCTTATTAAAAATAAGACTTTTTAACAAAACAAGAAATCAAAGATCACAATCTTCGATAAACATTTGGCAACCATAGTATCTCGTCCTTAGGCCTAACATTGAGCAAGGAGACTTAACCATCATACTGACAAATTATCGTGTTGTACTGTGATACCTAGAGGATTCATCTGGCACCCCATAGAGGGAAAGGCTAGTTGAGAATAAGAGGTGCTACAACTTTAATGAAAGAATCAATAGAGAAGAGTAGCAATAAAAATCAAAAATCTATTTGAAATTTAACGGTCTTCAAAAAGATAAAGAATAGGGAAAACAAATATTTCTTCTTAATTAACCACCTAATTAGATAGAATAAAGATTTGATTCTTGTTCCTACATATTAGCAGAGTAATTAATTATTTTACTTCTTTCTCATCTACTGCTTAACAGAGTTGCAGAAGTAGAATCGCAAAATTTAGAACTTATGATATTTGATTTGAACAGTGAACTTGTAGAAAAATTTGTTGCAATTGTTTCTATTTACCCTTCGGTTGTAATGAAAATATTTTTTTTCTCCATTTTTGTAATTTAAATTATATGCAACATTTATCTTGATGACATTCTGTGAGTAAATTTTCTCTTAAAACTTTTCAAGATGCATTAAAATATAATATATGACGTATTTCAAAAAGGATATTTACTAATATACAATTTTTAAAAGTGATATTTAATCACATGCATCTTATTTAAAAAAAAAAATTTACTCCATTTTGTTATACTTTTATTCTCTTTTTAATTTCTAACTC
Organism: Apostasia shenzhenica; assembly: GCA_002786265.1. Taxonomy (NCBI): domain Eukaryota; kingdom Viridiplantae; phylum Streptophyta; class Magnoliopsida; order Asparagales; family Orchidaceae; genus Apostasia; species Apostasia shenzhenica. The sequence goes on from KZ451956.1 coordinate 619,338, forward strand.
TATTTAGATTGACTTCAAGTTCAATTATAAATGATAAAATGTACACGAGAATTAATAGTCAAAATAACTAAGGGGGCGTTTAGTTCGTTGTTATCTTGGTGTTATATTATGTAATATAGATGTCATTTTTTGACTAATAATTTTATAATCTAATAGAAAATTATTTATAGATGTCATTAAACTAAATAATTATTTTTTCTATATAACATAACATGAAGACAACATTGAACCAAATACCCTTTAGATTATAAGGGGAATTTACATTTATAACCTCTAATATTTTTAGGCGGTATCCTCAAAGTCTATTATTTTCATACAGTACCCTAATCTAACTTCAAAAGCGGAGTACTGTCTTTAAATTTATCCCAAAATGAGGGGTGATGCCTGAAAATAATGGATTTTAGAGTACTGCCTGAAAATAATAGATCTTTGGGGGTGACAGATGTAATTAATTTCCTAAATTATAAATATCAATTTAAAAAAAAATGTGTATAGTTAAAATTTAGAGTGTGGCATGAGCAATTATTTTCTTTAAAAATAATTATTATTTAAGTTTGTTCACGTCATTTCATATTTTTAAAAACAAGTTTTCGTAATTCACAATTCTTCCAAAATATGCCACAAAAAATTGCCAATTGTAGTCGATTTATATCTACAAATAGGAAAGAAGATCAAGCTCGACATCTAATGTTCGAAACCGATTTTTTTCTTTTCGTTAATCATTAATAAAATAACTGGAACATGAATATATAACTTTAGCCTATTCTTAATTTTAGGCTTTTTGATTCACGTTCTTAATTCAAATTCATAATTCTTGACAATGAATTAGGATTGGAATCAATTTAAATTTAAAATTATGTGTTTTCTTAATAGAACTTCAACTTAATTAATTTTACTCAAACAATTAAACTATAATTTAAACAAAACTTTCACTTGCACATTTTATACAAATTTTTTTCTTTTTTATATAATTTATGTACAGTATTGCAGATTATATTGACAAATGTCTTGCATTATATATATATATATATATATATATATATATATATATA
>KZ451956.1:620502-672366 GCA_002786265.1 Apostasia shenzhenica
TTTTAATCAGTTTCTGACCGAGTTTACTTCAGTTTGAGCTCGAGCAGAGTTCTTTTAGTGAATAAAAGGAGGAAAATTGATTTGAGATTTGGAGCAAACATTTTATAATTTGAGTTTTGATTAAAGTTTTATTGCTTAAATAGAATTACGGATCTTTATCTTTCTATTCTTACTCTCGCTTTGCATTTATTAATGTATTCCAATAGTACTTTGATCAAGTTTTTTTTTAAACTTTAATCAGTTTCTGACCGAGTTTACTTCAGTTTGAGCTCGAGCAGAGTTCTTTTAGTGAATAAAAGGAGGAAAATTGATTTGAGATTCGGAGCAAACATTTTATGATTTGAGCTTTGATTAAAGTTTTCTTGCTTAAATAGAATTATGGATCTTTATCTTTTTATTCTTACTCTCACTTTGCTTGAAGTTTTAGTGACTTAGTCGTCATTCACTCTTCCTCCGGCACAAAAGTTATATTTTTTATAGCAAAATTTTGAGTTTGAGTTGAGGCAAATTCACTTAGTATAATAGGATATAATCTTAGTATATATAACTGTACTCTCATCTCTACCAAGTGGCCTCAAGTAATTGCCCATTGTTCTTCATCTTTATCTTAGAATTTAGAATAATATATGATTTTTTTTTCTCTATCTTTCATATGAAATTTCATTCTAGATCGATGTCCACTCCTACAGCAAATAGTAAGCATGAAACATTTGCCCTTGATTTGAATTAGCCAATGTGAAATAACTAATTTGACATATCACACAAGTGGACCAATGTGAAAGCAGCAAGCAGAGGACATTTCAGATATTTCTGGGTGATGATGTGTCTATTGGAATGTTGGAAGTAGATTGAGTTCAGCTGAGTTTGTATTTTAAGGATAAATATCATGTCCAATCATGCTTGGAACTAAAGAAAAGACTTTTAAAATAAAACCTGGGAAAAAGATTAAATTCAATAAGCATAAAAAAATATGTTTGCCTATTTCCTATGATGAAATAAATTGCAGAATTTTCAACAAAAAAAATAATTTTTAAATAACTAAAAAAAAACTAAAACACTCAAACTTTTACCCAAGGGCTAAAACAAGGAGAAAGTGTTACCTAAGAAAGGTTTTGACATTATAGAGAGTTTAGGTGGACAATATATTCAGCACAAAACTCAAAGACTGCAAGAAAGAACAAATGGAATGGGAAAAGCAAATATTTTTTCATTTTAAAATGAATAAGGAGTAAAGAAATAATTTTTGAGGAATGCTCAAATTAAAATAAATTTCTAAAGTGGGCTGCTGAGAACAAAATAATGAAAATAAGATATTCATAGACTTTAAAAATTTGGATGGGCCAAACGGTCAGCTGGACTGCTTTGTTTGGGCCAGTCCAAAGAAATTCAGTTGATTTCTGAAATTGATCGGTTTTTATTGTAGCTGCAGAGATGAGTTTCAAAGCAAAGATTATCAAAGAATGGATAGACTTTAGGCTAACTAAGATTGAGTACAAGTTAAATCCTTGGCAAAAATATGCATGCTTATAATTATGTCCTATAAAAGAAAAATAAAAATGAACCATGGAGTGTACTTCTTTTCTTGAACTTGAATTTGGACATTCACCTCAATTATGGCGTAAATAACTTGATAACATAATTAATAAGATGATTAGTTCATAATACTAAATAATTGTAATCATCAAAATTAAGAGGTTCAATAAATTTTAATATAAAATAATATTATTTTATTTCATATACTTAATAATTTTCAATAAAAATATAAACTTTGTTTCATATCATATACCAGTATATTCGATTCTAGTTTTTTAGTTTAGGATTTGAAATAAAGTTGATATTTTTATTAAAAATTATTGAGTATGTAAAATAAAATAATATTTTTTATATTAAAATTTGTATAGAATAATTTAAAAAATTTATTTATTGTTATTATTATTGATTTTTAAACTAATAATTTTTTGGTCTTAATTTTAGTTCTTACAACAAACAAAGTCTTAATGCTCATAGTTATAAAAACACACATTTCCTGCTGTTCAAAAAAAAAAAAAAACTGCTTCCTGCTGAAAAAATTTCAAAGTCTCCTTTAAGCTTCTACTTGCAAATAAATCTCATCAAGAAGAAATAAAAGGAAAAAAGAGTACTGTGCTTTTCATTATTCTGAAGCCAAGACTAGTAATCTTTATTGTTCACATTTCTTCTTGGCTTTTCAATTTTATAGTAGCCTGAAGTTTTCTGAAATCTAAACCTTTACTGATTGTGTTTTTGTTGCATAATAGAAGCGAGATTGTATAGCTAACAATTTCATTTCTTAAAACCTTTTTTTTTTTTGAATATTTTTAAGAAGTTTGTTTTGCTTGACCGTTATACTTTCTCTTTTTCTTTTACTCCAAGATTATAGAATTTAATCTTGAGCTTCTACGAGTTTTACCCTTGGCAACTTGCTACATGTATAGAGCTCTTCACTGTAATTTACTCTTCATGCTTAAGTTGTAATTAAGATAGCAAAGCTAGCAAAATCTTGTACTTTTCTTTATTTTCTCCTGAGTTTGGTTTGTAGGTTTGCTCGGCTTTTATTCCTGTAAAAAGCTGTGGTGTATAAGTTTTCTTGACTTTAGTTCCTGTAAAAAACCATAGGATTATATTGAGTTTATTCAGCTTTGATTCTCGTAAAAAGCAGGAGAGATTTAGTGAAAATTCTCATTTAAGGATCGTGGAGAGTGAACTAGGCGGGAAGCCGAATCACTATAAATTCGTTGTGTTCTTTTTCACTTTTGCTCTCAACTTCTCTTGAATCAAATTAATATAATATATTTAAATTCAAATATTTTAAAATTACATAAAAACTATAATATTTTCACTCAAAACAGATATATGATTAGTAAACTCTAATTTGATAATTTCTGGTCTCTTTTGGATTCACTTCTAGACTGCTCTACGAACCTTGGTCAATTCTTAAAATCGATCGGATTGTTCGGGTAAAATTTTTTGCACAACTATTCTTTGTTCATGTGATCTCTGAATTCAGTGTACTTGGTCAATTTTAAAAAATTAAGTATACTACTTTGTATTCCTCTCAATTCTGAATTAAAATTAATCAATTACTTTTTTTTTAAATCCCAATTCACCCCCCTCTTTGGAAGTCTCTTGGCTAACAAAATTTATATAAAATAATTAAAAAAACTTATTAATATAATAATTATTTTTTAAAATAATACAATTTTAGTCTTGGTTTTGGTCCTTGGGCCTAAAAGAATTTGCCTTTTTTATTAAATTAACAATAAATTTATTGAGGCTAGTTCGAGTTTCCCTAATCCGAGTTGGGCTCGCGTCCCATTTGGTTTCACAGTTTATAATTTAAATAAGTTAATAAATTATGTAATAATATATTGATTTTCGTAATATTAAGTTAGCCTACATTTGAACTGTGGATTGGGGTAGAAGAGAGAAAATAATTCTACTCTCGTCACTCATATTTAATAAATTATTTTCTAATTAAATTTTATACAAATTTTAATATGAAAATCTACTTATTTTATATTCTAAATTATTTTTATATATAATTTTATTTTATTTTTTAATAGAATTAGGTATGTTTATTTTTATTATAGATGAATTTTAAAATAAATCTAACATTTTGAAGACTTCAATAAAATTATAATCTGAATACCACGCAGGCCATCGTTGTTCTACCTCCAATCTTTATTTAAAATAAAAGTTAAAATTAATTTTTCAATAAAAAAATGATTTAATTATGTCTAGATATATGAATAATTGAATAATTTAATTACATGAATATGAGAAATAACCAATATAATTCTTCACACTTTTTTTATACTGTTCTCCTTCTGCTTAAATTACGTATTATTCATGTTAGAACATTCTCTAACACCCCTTGTCGAACAGCTGCTCAGCAGCAGCCCCTTGCCGACAGCAGCTCCTTGTCGAACAGCAGCTCAAAGAGATATCATAAGATTATACCCTCTGTACTACTATGTCAACTCAGCATTTAAGACAGCATGGGAGCTCACTCCGTAATCGTCCTTTGCAGGAGTAGGTGTCAGATGTGACAGACTAAACCTACTATGCCCCTCCTCTCCAAGCTATAAATAAGAGGGGATTGCTCTCTCTAAGCAGGCTTCCCTCCTCTCTCTCTCTTGGGCTGAGCTGCCCATCTCTCTCTCTCTATCCCTCCTGTACTCATTCGGTCTTCATTTAGAGATCAAGCTTTGTAAGAGGAGATTAGATTAGTGGATTCAAATCGCCTGGACGGCGTCGTGATTTTTCTCCCAAAAACTCGGGTTTTCACGTAAAAATTATCGTCTCATTTCTCTCTGTTGTGGTGCATTTTTTGCATCAACAATCCACTTTATATTTAAAGTAATTCTTGAAATTACTCCATCACAAAAAAATTCTCTAAATAGTTGAAATTAACTATTAGCTATGTGGGCGTTTTTTTTTTGTAAATGTTAAAATGTCATAATAATTAAGTTAAAGTCAAATTTTAGATAATGATATATTTTTTTTATTAAAATTTATGTATAGTTTGAAATAAAATTAATTATTATATTAAAATATATAAAATATGTGCCTATATAGAACATAAAATAAAAATAAAATTTTATTTTAAACTAAATGTATATTATGAAGTATAATTAAATATTAATTATTAAAATCTATACATGATGTAACATATAAAGTTAATTTTATTAAATTTAACTTAAATTACCTCTAATATTGTAATTGCCTCTTTAATTAAAGAAATGATCCATCTCTAGATATTATTAAAAAGAAGTTATTATTAGATACGAAAAATTGACAGTTTCGAGATAATTAAATTTTGATGAGTTGAAATAGAATAATTTGATGTTGATTTTTTTTTAAAAAAATTATTCTTAAAATCCACAATTTCTCTATCAATTTAATGTTGATTTTTAATTTGACATATACATCTGATTAAATTCTTGTTGACCAAAATATAAAAAGCTGCATAAATCAGAACTCAATTACCATCAGACATTTTATCAAAAAAAAAAAATACCATCAGACATCGCTATCAACAACTAAAAAGAAATTTACATACAGAACATTGAATTCATCACAAATTATATATTTCATCATCTTTTAGTAATATTATACATATCACACTCTGCTTATAGGTTTTACATTTCCATTGTAACAATAAAAATATAAAAAGAGTGTGATGTGTGTAATATTTACTAAAAAATGATAAAATACGTAATTTGTGATGAATTCAGTATTCTGTATGTAAATCTCCCAACTAAATAATAGTAAAGCGTTCACACGCGGAGACATCTTTTATTTTATAACTAATTTATAACAAAGATATATTTATGAATAAATTAATTGAATGTATTTATTTAAAATATGCTTAATTCAATATTTTAGAGAAGAATAAATTTCAATTTTTTTTGTCTTCTAACTTACACTTCAAGTTAATGCCGTGATCTCCCAAAAAAAATTATTGTCAAGAAATTTTCATAATTTAAGTTGATATGATTATTATTATTATTTTGAGGATATCATAATGAATTACACTTGATATCTAAATTTGTATTCTTATTAGTGAAATTTGCATACAAAACACTTTTAGAAATAAAAAAAAAGTAAGATTTATATATAAGCCGCCTAAAATTTTAAAAGGTAATTATACATATATGTATATGTCCCTAAAATATTATATTTTTATTTAAATACATACTATTTAATAGTTCAAATTTTATGAAAATTACATGCAAGTAATATTTAAAGTTTTATATTATTATCTCTCTTCAAAAATATAATCAAATAAACTAAGAAAAAAAATTAAAATGGCATTCAATTCAATATTATATCAGTGTTATATCATTTAATTTAGATGTTATGATTTTTAAATATTACTTTTTAAATAATAATTGTATAATTTTTAAAAAAATTATATATATTATTAAATTAAATAATTATTTTTTATAAATAATATGATATAATATCTGAATAATATTAAATCAAACGCTCTTTAAAATTAATATTTGCTTGATTATCGTATTATCCCAACTATCATCATCTAAAACTACCTAAATAAAATTAAATTTTTCAAAATTAGATGCGTATTATTTTTGTTGAAAAGATTTTTTTTTTGAGAAAAAATTAGGCGTATGTCTGATCATCACAACCTCACCGAATCAGATATTTTTTATAAAAAATCTTAAAAAACAGATCGCCAACTAGTTTGATCGCACGTGATAGGTCACCAAAAGATAGGTGCCACAAAACGGTTGAACAAAAAGGCACGTGCCACTCTATAATAAAAAAGTCTAGAAGAAGAGAAACAAGAATAAAAAAACAGAATAAAAATAAAAACTTATACTCTTAAATGAACCGTAAAAAACCCTAGAACTAATTTGGAATCTTGGATCAAACTAGAAACAAAACAACAAATATTAAGAGAATATTTAATTTAATATTATTTTAATATATTATATTTTTTATTAAAAATAATAATTATTATAAATAATTGTAAAATTATTGTTATACAAGAAAATTTTGATACCATTGAAATTGGGTGATTTAAATGTGTTATCGCATTTAGGCTTTATTTAGTTGAAATAAAAAAAATAATTTTAAAAAAATTTATGAAATTTTTTAAAAATATATATATAATATGAAATAAAGTGAATTAGTTATATTAAAAATTACGTTAAATATGAAATAAAATAATTATTTAATATTAAAATATAATTTAAAATATAAAATATTATTTTATTTTTTAAAAAAATAAAATAAGTGTTTTAGAAAATTTTTTTTTTTTAGCAGTAGCTAACATTTCTCCAGACCCCCGCTTCAGCTCCGCTTGGCTCACTTCACCCAGACTCTACGGGATCTCTTCTTCCTCCATTCCTCTGCGTGGTCACAGAGGCAAGAGAAAGGCAGTTTCTCGGCTTCGTTGTTGAAATCCACGCCTCTGCTTCCCTCTCGACCAACGCGGCGACGAAGAGGAGGACGTGGGTCGTTTCGATCTCCGCCCTTTGGTGATTATAAATCTCGTCCCTTCGGCGACTCGAAGACGAATAGGAGGGCGAGCGTCGTCTCTATCTCGTTCCTTCAGTGACCGTCATCTCAATCTCGTCCCCTTCAATTGCCCCGATCTCGTTCCCAGCGCTTACCGTTCGTCTAGATCTTGTCTATGCGACATTTGTTTATTAGTTGAAGTTTTGGAGCTTTGGGTTTGGCGGAGAAGAGTCAAGAGTGACAGAGAAAAGGGCAGCCAATCAAGGTACTTCCTTCTTGGCTTTCTCAAAGCTTGAGCTCTCTGTTAGTGATCTGTTGTTACCGTTATTTAGATTGGGTATTGAATTTGAACATCTCTGCTATTAGGTTATGATCATTTGATCTCTTTTTTTAACTAATTTTTACATTTTATGGTGACTTTGTTTCTATTTGTCATAATGCCTAAAGATGTATACTGCTTGAATAACTGAATAAGGGAACTATCTTACCTAATCTATGAATTTACTTGTGCATTTGATGTCTAATATTGTTCTGATTTTGTCGGCTGTTCGACTTTGATGGCCACACACCATTCGGCTCTCCCTTCTCTAGCATTTCGTCGTCTCAGCAATGTAGCTACCCCCAACCAATTCTTTACCTCCCACAAACACCTTCAAGGAGGCCCCCTCTTCCTTTCCTCTCTTTAAACTTCTAAGCTTATGTACAACACCTTTCTGTATTGTTAATCTTAGTTTGGAACATTTTCCCCAAACATGTATATAATTTTTTTTAAAATATGAATTTAACTATTTGTATATGAATAATTTTTTATCAACTATCTATATATATTATGTTTTTTTATAGTTAAAATTGTAGCTTCATCAAGCAGGTTTTGATGCTCTCTCAAGTTTCAACTAAGAGTGGTTACAATTGGAGAAGGTAGAGATGTAAGAGGCTGGAGCCCAAAAATCCATAATCACATTGAACTATTTATGTAAAATTTAACTAAAATGAATTTCGTCTGAGTACAAAAATGATTGTAAGTTTACATTAATTATTTTGAGCAGCCGCATCGCTGGAAGCATATTGTTTCTTTGGCGAGGGTTTAGAGTATCTCGGCTGGGCTTGTATGGAGGAAACGCAATTGCCGACGGCAGAAGGGGTGCTAGAGAAGATCAAAGATGATGGAGACTTTGATGCACTAAGACTAAAGATCATCAAAAAGGTTAAGGATAATGTATGTTGTTCTCTTCTCCTGACATATTGATGTGGAACCCCTTTTTCTTTTGCTCTTCCATCTCTATGTTATTTTGATTTCTTTTTCATGGGATTTGTGGAAGTTTTACTTTCTTCATCTTTTTTGGTGGGGTACGTTTATCTTTGTAGTGGAGATGGTTGATAGCCTACAAAAAGGCAGCATAAAAATACAGTAGGAAAATAAGCACACAGTGTCACTAGATAGGAGATATTTCTACTGAGTACGATGAATGCAAAGTCCTTAAAATTGGTTAAAAATTATGATGGCGTTGCTGTTCCATTGCAAAATGAGGACAAAGTGCTGAAGCCCATGGTCAAATTAGTATTATGGCTTAGGTCATTTTAGGGTTCATATTTGAGGAATAAAAGACAATCCAAATTTTGTTTGGATATTTCTAAATTTATCACTACTGCTTATGAAGCTCTCTATGGTAGTATCTTGTGAAGGGGCATATTATCTCTCTCTTTTTTCCCATCCTTCCCCTAGTTGAATGCTAAAATTCTTCCAAAAAAATCCATTCATTCTACATTTAGGCTCCATTATATGATAAACTAATTTACATTGTCATCTTTGCATTAACTGAGGCAAGTCCTGCTGAAAGTATAATATCCGTGATTATGTGGACTGCCTTAATGTAACAGCTATATTTCCTCTATACTGGCTGCTTGTGTCAACTGTGCAGTTGCTAAATGTGGAAAGGAAGCTCTTGGCTGCAAATCTAAAGGAAAGTTGCTAACTACGTTCTCTGTAGCTTACTTGCTGGTAAAGAACTCCATAGTAGCTAAAATATCTACTTCCTCCATGGTTCTTTCCCCGAAGGTATTAGTGATAACACAAATCTAGTTCTGCCTCTTCTCTCTTGTGCTACTCTATGGACAAAGGTGGTATTTCTATCCCCTTGCCATCCACTTAGCTTTCGCCCTCTGCCACCACTGGGTCTCAGTTCTTACCACAGTGGTGTTATAATCAGCAACTAGTTCAAGCATCTCAGAATGCTCCGCCTCTGTAAGGCCTTCAAAAGTGGTTTCCTTGGTCTGAAGAGTGAGAATAACCTGATCTAACTCTTTTGTTCTAGCTAGCAAATCTCCCACCTCCTCTTTACTCCACTTCTTTAGAGCCCTAAGAGTTCTGGCACTTTTCTTGCTTAGCACTGAAGATAGGCTCTCATGTTATTTAGAGAAATAAATTTGATTTAATGACATGTTTAGATACAAGTACAAAAAATTATAAAATTATTACTTTAAGGTGACATCTAGGTGTCACTCTCCTTATAAATAGATCAACAACGGTAAACAAGCAGCAAAGTTGGGGTGCAAGAGGTGAAGATCTGATTTCACGAGGGAGAAGCTGAAGGCCATGATTTTACCAGTAAATTACTTTTAAATTCTGACGTTCGATAATCATTTAACACTTTAATTCATAATACAATAACATTAAACCAAACAAATAGTAATTGTTGTTAGATAAAATAGTCATCTAGATGACATTGACATTTAATAATATTGACATGTGGATTGCATTGAACCAAATGCTCCTTTATCTTCTCTAAAATTTATCCAGAGCTCATATATTTGTTTTCATCTTCCACTCGTTAATCTAGCTTCATCCACATGGCATTTAGATAGTCATTTTCATTATGAAATGCCTTATGGCAGCTATTTTTGGTAGGGTGGTATGCAAATTTTTTTTTCTTTTCAAATGAGTCCAATGCAGTTCTATATAAGTCATCTTTTTCCCCTCACTTTTTTTTTTTTGAAATTCCTTCACTGTAATCATATCTACTCTCATCAATATTGCATTTTTCATTATATATGCTTACATGAACATAATGCAAGTCTATTATTTTTATAGTTTCATCTTCATAGATTCTCTCATATATTCTTCTTTATATAATTATTTCTATCTTTATTTATGTTTGACCTCTATCTAGCTCAGCATTTTTTATGAAACGGATGTTTTGGAATATTCTTCTCAAGCATATACTGAACTAGAAATGAAACAAATATTGACTACTTTTGTTCCACAAAAGCCGACCTTTTTTCTCCTTTTGTTGTGTGTATAGTTACTCTCGTGACCAATATAATCATATAAATCCATTTTTTTTCTTTTTGGAATTACCGATTTTATTAACATTCAATTAAGCTTGTGTTTATCTAGCAATTACTTGTAAAATGACATTATGGTTTGTTTGATGACAAAAAACATGATTTATTTATTATGAAGAAATCATATGGCTATGCATGAGTTTTCTTTTGATGTAAGAAACTCAAGACCCTTATAAGGGGCTAGGGGCTTGATCATCTATCAATATTGAGTTCCCTTTGAAGTTGTTTCCATTAGACAAACCTGATAAAGATGGTCACGGAACAAGAGGAAAACCAAGGAGTCCGAGGACATCTCATGCCGGAACTAGATCTGTATCTTCTGTTGTGCTTTAAGCATCTAGATCTGTTGGTGTGTTGTTGGAAATTTAACTTGAGGATCTTCCATTCTGGAACTCTGCATTCAAGAAATCATATTAGTTTTGTAATCACTGCATGGTCCACTGCACGAAATAGGATGAATTTAGCTTTAGGGTTTCTGTTGAAGTATGATGAGGGAACCCTTTTTTTCTTAAAATCAATCATACATTATGAAGCTATATAGATTTGATCGATCATTTTGAACATTGACAATCCTTTCAAATGCTCCTGTGATAAGAACTGCACGAGGTGTTCCAGTACTCGGTGCGAGTCGGAAGAGGGTAAACTCAAACCTCTGTTGGGAAGCTGCTTCGATTAAATGATCAATGGACACTCCGATACAGCTTTTGGTTGAGATCTTAAACATGCTATTTCCTGCTTGTAAGTTGAAGCTTGGCTTTCTACTTACACAATTACAGGGTTGTAGATTAATTGCAAAAACAATCATAAAGGCAGCGGTTATGGATCAACGAAAGCAAGTATAAAGAAGTAATAACAAAAAATAATAAAAGAATAAGCCACCAAGAATAACGAGAAAACCACAAAGAGAATAGAAAGCTTCACTACTCAAAACAATGGAGAACAAAGGAGATGAGGCAACCAACATCAAACATCAATTCTCTCTTTTATAGTGAGAATATGGAGAGTGACAGTTAAGATCCATCTTTTTTGGAAGAGGAAGATCAAAAACGATATGGTAAGCTATAAAGCATGATCTTACAAACATGAAGTTAAATGAGTTGTTATTTTGATAGTGTATTGAAAACAAAGGATTCATGTAGTCTATCACACTTAGGGGGGATGAAAGGCGTGGTTGTTGTTATTGTTATAATTGATACGTCTAAATCAATACTTGAGCTGTCATCAATCTGAAGTTAACGTTAGCAGCATATATTCAGTGGTTACTCAATCATGGCTGCATTTAAAACAATGTTCCCTTTGTTGACAGTAGGCTCATTTTGTAATGCAGGAGGAGTTGCGGAACAGTATCATGAGCCAGATTAAAGAGTCAAATGTTCTCAACCAAGAAGGCTCTGAAGATATGAAACCAAGACAGCTTTCAGATGCGATCTACCAAGAGCTCGGGTAAGCGTATAACTTGATTGCTGCCTATCCTTAAAGTATTTCTTATATCAATCAGCTTATGTAAAGATTCCTTTGTCGTTTTACTCGGAGATTGATCCAACTGTAAACAACTATATATGCAGGAGGAAAATAATGGGTCAGATCTCTGATGAGATTTGGAGGGTCATCAGATCAGATGGCAGCATACAGGGAGACATCAAAGGTACTGTAGAAAATGTTTGCAAAAAGATGGTGAATCCTGAATCCCAGGAGAAGATAGACGCTAGTCCATCTAATATTAGAGAGAACATAATTGATGCAAGGGAAGTTAACAATGACGGCACTTGTGTGCCAACTCCAACAAGCCAGGTACTTCTGTCTGATTCCCATGAATCAGACAAACATGAATCAGACAAACCTCCAGGCTTTGATCCTGCAGATCACCAGGTCGACACGAGTACTGCTGATCATAACGTCAACACGAGTAAAAACTCAGAACTGCAGGAGCTAGAAGAAGCCGTGGCTCAACGTCCACCGGATCGGACTGACCCGAGCAATGAAGCTCTGCCCCCAGGCTTTGGCTCTATTCGTGGCGTTAACCATAATGTTGCTGATGATGATCCTGATATGCCTCCAGGATTTTGCTGAGTTGTGCTTTATATTGCTAGACTTCCTTGATAGTTGAGAAAACTTTGATTGGGGACTATATTGCGTTAGCTGTGATGAACTTGATTTGATTAATGTCTACCTAAATTGTAACTTGTCAATGAGTATTTTTTTGTTAGCAACATATGGAGCTCGTATGTGAAATATTTATTCCAGAATATAATTTTAAGGAAAAAATAGTGTAAACAGGGCTAGTAGCTCGTGGGAGCCCATTATACGTGGGCTGACGCCTGACGGCCCACAATTCTCTTGATGGAGATTGGGGATAACTTTTAATATCTGGGTAATAACGTAATTTCTTTTGTGAGATATTTTTGGTGGAGGTGAACTTACCGTGACAGAAAGGCAAAGCGGTGACCTGATTCAGGTTGACTTTGATTATAAATGCTAGGATTGGGGCATCTCTAGGGTTTCTCGTGTTCTGTTGGAGGTGGGTGCGGCCTCCCCCCTGTCTCGTTTATTTCCTAGGGTTTCGTCCTTTCCCTTTCATTCCTCTGTGATGGCGGCTACCGACGTTGAATACCGCTGCTTCGTCGGCGGGCTCGCTTGGTCGACTGACGACCGATCCCTCGAGCAGGCCTTCAGTGCCTACGGCGAGGTCCTGGAATCCAAGGTCTGATTCTTAGAATTCGTATCTATGAAACTCTCATACGTTGATTTGTAGATCTGAGATCTAATATTGATTTGGTGATAACGTAGGTCATCAACGATCGGGAGACTGGGAGGTCAAGGGGCTTCGGATTTGTGACTTTTGGTAGCGAGCAGGCCATGAGGGACGCGATAAAGGGGATGAACGGGCAGGATCTGGACGGGAGGAACATCACCGTCAACCAAGCCCAGTCCCGTGGCGGAGGCGGCGGAGGCGGCGGAGGCGGCGGATTCGGCAGCGGAAGCCAGCGTAGTGGAGGCGGAGGCGGAGGCGGATATGGCGGAGGGCGCTACGGCGGTGGGCGTGACCGCGGGTACGACAGCGGATCTCGTTACTCGAGGGGCGGCGGTGGGTCCTCAGATAACTGGAGGAACTAACGGGGCGGCCGATCCGATCAGCTGTTTATAGGACTGGTTCTTGCTAGTAGAAACGGTTCTGGTTATCTTGTGTTTTTGATGCGATCTGTTCTTGTTGGGTTTTTGATCTATCGTCTTTTGTCACTTATGTTTAACTGCTTTTGTCCTATGATTGAAAGAGTGAAATGATGAAAGCGAACTTGTTTGCTTATTTCCCAGTGGTGTATCGAATTACTGTTTTGTGTTTTTAAACTTTTCCTCAATATGCGACCATTATCATCGAATTTCATCTTTTTCTGTTGAGCTCAGAATCTCATACTGAATCTTGATGTTCTTCGTATAATTTATAAGGTTTCTTATGTTGGGATTGAACGCGTTAATCATTACTTCATTTTTTATTTTTTTTTTACATACGCTGCAATGCTCTGCCTTTTCATCGGCATTTGTATCCGGTATTCTTCTTGCGATTTATGATCAGTATCAGTTGCCCGTTAATCTTCCTACCTACATAATCATTTAATCTAAAATATTCAGATTAATAAATGAAAATTACAGTATTCCAAGTTTTTTGTTGTATTATTTATCCCGATTCTTCTACTTACATTATCGGATTTATTATTATGTTTTTAAAAATTACTCTTGCGGCTGCTTTGAGCCTGGCAAGCTCTTCTGTTAAGCTTTTTTTCCTTGATCTCAGTGGTCTTTCTGAGTGCGAGATGATTTTTTGTTCGCTTACACATGTATATGCGATGTGCCATTTATATCTGAATTATATATATATGTATATATCTACTCTCAAATTCATAAACATAATAAATGAAAATTTTTGAAGGATCTTGTGTAAAGATTTTGGAGAGAACACATTATATACAAATAAAAAAAAAACTTTCTATGAAATTCCTTGAAGAGAACATTATTGCTAAAGATGAGGTTCACGAAAGCACTTGATATCTATCTTCTCCCTGGGTATAATGAATTTAATAAGATTCACAATATTTCTTTGTAATATTTATAAAATTTGAATGCGTAAATTGATGGTTTTTCAGCCTTTGTACTTTTAATTATCGGGCATAGCTGACAATCCTACTTGAATAGGTACAGAATAGACATGTGAAATATTTGAAGATGATTGGTGTTTGATTGCCCAAACCCCACACCCCTCCTTTTTTTTTTTTTTTTTTAATTTTTAGTCATCCTTAGCTTACATTAAATCAAACCGTAGAAAATTAGTACGTCACATAGTAAAAAAGAACTATCTTTCATAAGATCATTGCAAAACTCATAAGACATTTTCTTATTTCGAGCAACATTTCTAAATCAAGTAAGAGATGCAATAAAATCGATCATTAGTAGCTCTATATATGCACGTAATTTTATGATCTTATATATTAGTTAAAAATATGAATGACTTTAATTTCACTAGGTGAGATTGGTTATATGAATTTTTTATTTCATTGTGCTTTATAAATTAATAAATTTTTATCTATCTAGTTTTTTATTATGTCACTTTTTTGTCTCTCTTTTTTTTTGTATGAGTAAAATTTAATAACTTGATTTTTCTAATTAGAGCTTCATTCAGCCTACGATTTATATATTCAAACCATCTAAACTAGTTTTCTTTAAATAAAAAAAAAATGAATAAAAAAGAAACATTGAGAGTTCTTGGATGATGTTCTCTATTATTACAATTGAATTGCCCTCAATTCACGCTCCAACTATTCACTTAACCCATCCCTCAACTGCTCTAAGCGCCTCCAATGCTACAACTAAGAGAGCTATGGTCGCTTAAGTGTACATCTTGATACCTCTTACCTCCAATAAAAAGTCATCTTGATTGCGAATAACAATTCCAAATAACAATTCTTGCTCTAGCCATGTCATCATTCTTGACCACCTTGTTTGATTGCCTGTTTTAGCTCTTGGCACATTCCATGCAAGGTTGTCCATTGGAGGACATGGGTCAGTAGAGAAAAGGAAGCAGCTGCCATTCTGGAATTTGCCAACCATCCTCCATTCTACATTAGATAAATCATCCAACTCCATATGGGATGGCGAGCTTAATGCCATATGGCTCTGTTCAATTGAAACAAAAGGACCAGCTATATCCTAATGATCAATGTGATGGCTAATATTCCCATCCAGTGTGCTGTACAATGAAGAACCACCAAATCAGATTTGGCGAGCATAAATTTCAAGGGAAAAAATTGCATACAGCCAACTGTTGCTCGGGTTTTGCCACACCTTCATCAATAATCTGATCTCAATTAAATGAAATCAACTTTAATCTGGTTCTAGCTATGCGTTGATCATATATTCTATAGCAGTCTCATGCTGACCATTCTATTTATCCCTATCTATCTAATTGGTTGATCTATTTTCATCAAGCTATAATATTATGCCACAGAAGAGACTAAAAACAGAGTAAATAGCTAACTGTAAGTAAATATTCTTACCGTGTAATTCGCCTCAAGTATATCTATTGATCTTCCAGTGATGCGACTAACTTCATAATTTGCATGCTCGCGTGCTTCAGGCATCACTTTGACATCAAATGCCAAGATAGTTGCAAATTCCTTCTTTCTCCCAACCATCACACTACCCTTCATCACATCCTTCTTATGCACTGGACCAATACAGATAGGCCCCGCAGGAACTCTGCGGGTGCTTCAAGTGAACCTAAGGTCTCAGGCCTACGCATAAGAGAAATTATTGCATCCGGATGGAGCACCATCCGGATGCCAATCAAAGGCCGCTACGTGTACCCAGACCTACCTGTATTGCACACATGGTGGCCTCTAATTAGCATCCGGATGCAATAATTTCTCCTGCATATAAACACCATCCCCACTCTTGTCAGTCTGTCTCATAGCTTTATTCGTATCATCCCCAGGTTTGACAACATATAAAGCAGTGCCATTGCGTCCAAGACACTGAAAAAAAAAATCAAATCAGAATATAAGCGTTTGATTATACAAAAGTCAAAAAGCTGCTGAACAACAAGAATCTGTGCAGAAATTTTGACACCTTGTGCAGCTTTAAGTTCTTTATGATCAAGGTATGAACCCTGAGATTAAAAAAAAAAAAGGATTACATTGATAGACGAACAGAACACGGACTATTTTGTTTGATAAATCTAGAATCATCAAAACCCAGTGAAGACAATTATTAAAAATTGGACCAAGTTTTTATGTTTGTACCTGAAACTTATGTTATATGTTATATGTATCATAAAGCAAGCACATAATAATATATGATCTGAGATTCTCAGAAGCACCATCACTCCTATTTATGAGCACATGATTACACATTTCTACTAAGTAGCCATTTTGTTTAATACTATTGTAATACTATATCATGTTGTTTGAAAAAATCAGTTTATTAAAAATTACAAAACTATCACTCTAAAATGACATTTAAATGTCATTCAAAATTGAATAATATCTAGATATCAATCTAACATAATAATGAAATAAAGAGGTGAGATGCAGAATAGTTAATGAAACTTGAGTTAACAAAATAAGTTAATACACTACCATCTTTTAATAAAATGATGATAACAACAACAACAACAACCAAGCCTTAATCCCACTAGGTGGGGTCGGCTACATGAATCCTTTGTTTCCATTGCGCTCTATCAGTTACCAAATTCTTATCTAAGTTTAAGTAACTAAGATCACTCATTATAGTTTCTTGCCATGTCTTCTTTGGTCTCCCTCTTCCTCTTTGTACATGGGCAAAATCCAGTAACTCAATTTTTCTAACTGGAGCTTCAATTGGCCTACGATTTAGATGTCCAAACCATCGAAGCCGACTTTCTCTAAGTTTATCCTCAATTGATGCAACACCAACTTTCTTTCGGATATACTCATTTCTCATTCTATCCTTTCGTGTATATCCACACATCCACCTTAACATCCTCATTTCTGCAACATTTATTTTATTTGTATGTTTCTTCTTTGCAGGCCAGCATTCAGCACCATATATCATCGCTGGTCTTACTACAGTTTTATAAAATTTACCCTTAATTTTGGATGGGATTTTTCTATCGCATAACACACCAGAAGCATTTCTCCATTTTATCCAGCCTGCTTGAATCCTGCTAATAACGTCATTATCTATTTCGCCATCATTTTGTATAATTGATCCAAGGTATCTAAAGCGCTTTTAATAAAATGATGATAAATCAAATAAATAATAATTTATAGAAAACATCGACATTTAAATAACAATGACAATTAAATAACACCAACATCTAATTAAACCAAACATTTCCCTAAATCTCATAATGAAAAGATATGATCTTTAAGATTTAGTAACTTCAAATAAAAAATTACAATTTAACATTCCAGTTTTTTATCCAAAATGCAACAATAGTAATGGCAATGTCCTATTGTCCTGTCAAGCTTTTTGTTGTATATAGTACCAAAAAACATCATATTTCACCTTTCAAAAAAAAAATCATATTCACATAAACCAGTATTCAGCTCTGACAAAAACTTGACATAGCCTCTTCATCAAACAGGCAGTTGCAGTTTCATATTATTGCTTCCCTTTCTCTCCTGAGGAAATAAAAGGGAAAGAACCCCAGTTAAGGTTGAACAATTCTTGTCATCATCATGTCCCTTATAACAGTAATATTTTAAAGGAAGTCCTACTCTTAGTTCATGTGCCTATATGTTATGCTATATTAATTAGCATTTTCTTGGGAGACACTCCCTTCCCCTTATTTCACCGCTAAACAGTACACGCTTGAACTTGTCCCTTTGTCTTTCTTCGAAGTCTATTTTATGATATATGAAATTCTAGCTAAAACGATCGCAAAAGTGAAGCAACAAGGCATGGCATCCCAGATTTAAAATCCTTACCACTATTGAATCTCCTCCAAGGTAGAGAAAATGCGGTGCAACAAGTCAAAGCATTCCTGATTAAGTCCTGACCACTAAAATAACTCCTCTTAAAGGTACAATATGCTTGTCTCTGATCTCTCACAGCAAATTGTTTAAAGCACAATATTATAAATTCTGATTCAGAGCATAAATGAACTTCTGTCTAAATGCCAAGATCATCAAGTGGTACACTCTTAAGTTTTCAGACTAATAAATAGACATGATCAAGGTTTTGGCAACTCAAGCTAGATGATTTTGATGACACCGGTGGTAGTTCATCCATTCCTTGGAGCAAAGATGACCTAATTGTCATTTGTTAGATTTGGTTTTGCATTGGACTTAGTAGGAAAAGATATTAGTTATTTGCACGTATTAGTAGTCATATACGTTAGTTTAATTTGAGTTTGGAAGTTGTCAAGGAACTCCAAGTTTTAGCTCACCTAAGCATAGCCATATCGTAAGTACTAGACACAATAATTCTCATAGTCTCAAAGTACCATGTGCTCAATAGTATGTTGGTGGAACTTATGCCGAAGTGTTCACTACCAGATATCATATTGTATGCAACAGAATGTAAGGTTTGTCTTGTTTGCATTGCATGCTATGTTGTTTAATCTGTTTATTTTGAGACAATATTGTAAGTTGGAACTTGCATCCTTTATGCAACACTCTACCTAAAATAAGCAACAATAATATGGTACATCAACAGGGAACATGGGATTCTAAAGATTTTTATTTTTTTAGGATGTGATTGTGAAACAATGGAAACACTAGGAGGATTTGCTGAAGCACGGAAGTCTGCATCTGAGAAGAGGAGAATGAATTCTAGAGAAATCTTGAGTGATGTTTATTAAAAAAAAATCGGCTTAAAAATTTAGACAATAGTCATAAATAAAGAAAACTTGGAAAGCAGCATACATGAACAAAAAAATTAAAAAATGGAATTATTTCTTCTCGCTCATGTCTGATAAATAAACCAAGCCAATAGAATAACATTCTATGGGATAGCCACGTGCCTTACATCAGATTGTCATTCCTTCAGTTGTATTGTAAGGTCTAGAGATGCATTATAGTCATCAGGGGCAAACCCAACTTAATGCTCTGATGAATTCAATTTAGCGAATTTCAATGTTTTGATAAGATTTAGGTAAGAACGTTCTGTTATTCTTTTTTTTTTTTTCTCATTCAGGATAGTATCGTACTGGTGTTCTCATTGTTTTTTGAAACTGTTCATCTACGCTCCTTGGATCAAATAGAGCCTTCTAAAGTAAATTTCCGAAGATTTAATTATGAATATCGATGAGTTGATGGGCCTCTTGGAGTATTCCTAATTTTCCACTGATTATTAGAGAGAAACTTCCAAATTTGTTTACACATTCAGCGAAGATTTGTGCACACATACACCAACATATGCCAAACGCCTTCTTATCTTACGTCAATTTCTGGTCACACTACAATTTCTTCCAAAAATACATTTGAACTTTGGCATGCAGTTCAATTATTTCAATTCGGCATACAAAACTCCCCCTACCAAATTCAATTAAAATTGTAGAATTCACGAGAATGAAGCTGTAGATCTGACAAACTATGCTAGTGCTTACCAAAAGAACATCACGATCCTACAGCAAAAGAACTCCTTGAAGATTAATTTGGCACAACAGAAGGACATTAAAGAACAGCTAGTGCATACCTGAGAAGGCAACAGAAATGGTCTCATCTCCCTCATTTTTCTGATAGCCTTCCTCCTCGACGAAGATATCAAAAGCACTGGAAGCTCGTGAAGCTTTCGTCTCCAATTTAATTTGCTTTTAGATACAGCCCCTTCATCTTCCTCTCCATCAGGAGTCTCCATGTCCCCGGCATCATCAGTCCGGTCGGCCGGGCTTTCCCGCCGCCGCCGGCGGTTTTCATATTCTTCTTCAATGCCGCAGCGGTGGAGATGCGATTCTCCTTCTGCAGCCCCTGCGATTACTGATCAGGCTACTTATCCACCGACAAAGAGTACTCGCCCATCGCTACCAATTCTACTCCGCCCCTTCTCAGCTCTCAATTCTCTTTAAAAGAGAAACCGATTCGAAGAAGGGGGAGAGCGAAGAGAGGGCGAGGAGAGCGGAAAGAGATATCTAGAGAGTGAGAGTGAGGGGAAAAAAGAGAAAAAATGCGTAAAAATAATATTTTTAAAAAATTAATAAAAAAAATTATAAAAAAAACTTAATATATTATTTAACAGTTATAAACTTAAATATTAAAATTAAATCATAAAATATTAAGCTTTTGATCAGTATAAAATCTCTCATATTGATCGAGACGGCAACCAAGTAGCACACAACCTAGCCCGTTATGCTCTTCATACAATATCCCAGATAATTTGGTTGGAGAATTTCCCGAAGTTCATCACAAATATGACGAGAGAGGAAGCTATTATATGTATTGAGTCTAATGAGTTAGTCTTTTAATGCTTCATCTGTAATCTTGTTTTTTACAATCAAAAAAAAAATTAAATCATAAATTTATATGATATTATGCTGTAAATTCAAAAATCTAAAAATAATTTACCCTAATATTTATTAACTCAGCCCTGTTTGGCCCTATGATCAAATCAGATTCAAAATAATACTAATTTAAAAAATAACAATAATAATAATAAATAATTTTTTTTAAATCATTCTACACAAAATTTAATATAAAAAAAATTACTTCACATACTTAATAATTTTCTTATATTTTACGTGAAAGATTGAAATATTATAGTTTTTAAGTCCTAATTAAAAAATATAATAGTATGAATTCAAATTTGAGTAATTCGACTTTTAGATAATCTCTTCGTTCACTGGACTACGAGCACACCACACTTCATCAGTAAATTTCAAATTTATAAAACAATTATTTCGAACACAAAATTAATATTTTAATAATATTAGCTTGAATTACATATTGCATCTGAAATTTCTAACCATTAAATTATATGTTAATGTACGAGGATGGATGGGCAAAAAAAAACCAAGCTTTTTTGATTGATTGCCAAATAAGAACAAGTTGGAATAAAAAATTTGAAACGAATCATAAGACGACAGGTTTATGTCAATGTTGGCCATGTGTAGGGCTGTTAACGATTTGATCTTGAGTCGATCCAACCTCGGCTCACGATTGAATTGAAAGTTTTTGATTCGATCTCGATTTGATCCAAAGAATGAACGAGGAGAGTTTGATCAGATCTCGATTCGAGCTGGGTCTGCCTCATTTGTTATTTATTCAACCTCGATCCAAGCCGAAATTGATCTGACTTTTGATTAATTTTTAAGTTTTTATCCAAATATTATGTATAAATATATTTATTCATTTCTACTTAAACTATGGCTATTCACTTTGATCTATTATTTAAAGATAAAATAAAAAAATAATTTATAATAAATATAATTTAAATGATTATAGAAAAAATTCTAATGAAAGTCTAATGAAGCCTTTCAGTAGATAACTGAAAAAAATTACATATCAAATCTAGTTACATATAAATATATATATATATATACATAATATTTTTTTTTTTTAATTGATCTGATTTCAAGCTATCTTGATCCAATCCTATATCGGCTCAAGATTGGATTGATAAAATTTTTCAGCCAAAAAAACTGCTCGTTAGTCGACTCATTTAAACTGAATCAAGCTCGATTCGATTCAAAATTCGATTCAATTTTCAAGCGATCTTCGAGCAAAATTAACATCTTAGCCATGTGCTACTTTTGAGTTTTACATATTATACTTGCAATTTATTTGTTAATTATTAATTTTAACAAGCTAAAATCACCAGTAACAAAACCCCCAATGGCTCTCGGCGAACTCCTAGCCTCTTACCTCCGAAGTAAAAACCAACTTCGACGCAGCAACACGAGTTAACTTCAATGCTATAGGAATTGAAGTCGGAGATCATTCGAGGGCCGGCTGCCCATTCTCCATCGGCCTTACAGTGAAAAGAAATTCTTATAAAGTCTTTTATGCAGTGTTGTAGTTAGTTAGACTGCAGTCAGAATGACCGAAATTTGAACTTTCAAAACATAATTTTAGGATATTCGACGTTTTAATAATCATTTTATTGATTAGATAATACGAAACCAGATGCCTAAATCTTTCAACTCTTTCGAACACTCACACCCCAAACACAACGAAAATGTAACTGTGCAGTACATCGTGCAACATTCTCTAGCCAGAAGAGAATGTGCATGCATTTTTGCAGCCATTCAATCTTACAGGAACACAAATTCACCTCCATTTAGGCATCTGCGATGGTATATACTTAGCAGAATTATAAATCAAATCATAATACGCCCCGTTTGTTTGTAAGTTAAAAATAAATCTGATTTAATTTTAATCTGTCATAAAATTTAATATTAAAAATTAATTTTATTTCACATCTTATATACATTACTAAAATAATAATAACTGACTTATATCACATCCCTCACATATCACAATATAATAACTAACTTTATATCACATTTTTCATATATTTTAACATAATAACTAATTTTATTTAATATCATTCGCAACTTTCAATAAAAAAAAATTCTATCCAAATTTAATTTTAATCTTGTTAAAATATAATTTAAATAATCTCCTAAAAAGAGAGAGTGATGGGGCGGTTGGAGGAGGAGGAGGGAGAGAGAGAGAGAAAAGATGAGCGGCGGGAGAGAGGAGGGAGAGGAGAGAGAGGAGAGAGAAGCTGCAGAGAAAGGAGAGAGAAAAACGGTGACAAAATTATAATATTAGATTTGCAAGAAGGCTAAAAATGAAAAGCCTATCTATTCACCACCGATACTATCTTTAATAAAGATATTATTATGTAATTTAAATAATTTTCGAAGGAGAGAGAGTGATGAGGCAGTTGGAGAAGGAGGAGGGAGAGAGAGAGAAACGATGGGCAGCAGGAGAGAAAAAGTAGAGAAAGAGAGGAGAGAGAGAAACTGCAGAGGGAGGAGAGAGAGAGAGAGAGACGATAGCAAAATTATAATATTAGATTTGCAAGAAGACTAAAAATGAAAAACTTATTTGCTCATCACCGACACCATCTTTAATAAAAATATATAGACAAGATTACTGAGAAATACGCATCACCTAAGTTATTTGCATTCCTGTACGATGCCATTTTATAGCTTTGCAAAAATACCATCACCACAATTAAAGTCCTCAATGGAGATAAATTCAATTCTGACATGATTTCATCATCACCACATTGTGAAATGAACATTAGTTGTGCTGTTAAAAAATATTCAAACATGTGACACAAATTTTAAAATCTCTCTATATTAAAAAAACCTTCTTAGGATTATGTAGCAGCCAAGATGCTGAAAAATCTGTCAGCAGGCCTTGTGCAATAATTTCAACTGACAATTACAATACCCAAACGTACTCTTCAATGCTACATGTGCACATATAAATCTGTGTCTGTGCGAGTGCAGCTGGGACCTGACTTCCATTTTATTCTCTAAATTCTTACATTATTTCCATAATCGTAATTGCATCACCCAGAAAAGAATACAGAAAAAGAATATTCGTAGGAAACAAATGCATCATTCCTTTCAGTGGATGAGAAGAATTTCTAACCATGAAACGCATCCATCATCCATTCGCATTTCTGCATATAAAAAAGAACAGAATATTCTTTTTTTTTTTTTTTTTTATTTTAGCACCAACAGAAATATTATATTAGAGAGATAGATGAAATGAAGTAATATAATACCTTAATGGCGGTCCCTTGGCTTTCCAATATGTGACCGAGGAATAGCAACAATCGCCAACAGGCCACCAAGAAACGCTGAAGCTGCTCCTACTGCAAAGGCTGGAGAGTTCCCACCTCCAAATAGTTGATCCCAAGGACCGCTTCCCAGTGATATAATTATCTAATCATACATCGCAAATGGTATCATAAATCCTCAGCTTGAACACCGTTTCAATACAAATTGAACTTTCAAGAGCTAGAAAGATCGCACGGGCGGCATCATTAGGTAGTAAATCTCAAAAATAATAAATTTTTCAAAGTCCAAATACCACCTTCATATATACTCCAGTTAGTATTCTGTCTGTAAACATTACCAGGTCATGCCCAGCACCTGACTGCCAAACATTTAACTGACTCTAAACCCGTCATGGATAAAGCGAGTTAAGTCCTATCGATGTCAGATTCAGAGAAATTCGTTTGAAACTTGTGGTTCCTTAAGAAAGTCGTTATTTATCATCTTGCAGGGTTTCCTCCATCAAGCGGAGCAGCAAAGTGCTCCATAAAACAAAATCTAGGTAGAGAAGCCAATAGAAGCATATAACCAAGCTAAAATGGAAGTGCTAAACCAATTTGTTGGCACTTTTCAGCTTGTAACTTGTGGATAGCTATAAAATATGGTCAGAGCATAGCATTTAAAGAGTTGGTCTGCAAGTTCACATAGAAAAGAAGTCCAAGGAATAAAATTCAATTTATAAATTATTGGCGCCACCAATTCCATGTTCTCAAAATTATGTTCCTTAATCCCTAACATAGATGGGTAACATGAACATGGACTATGTTTCAAGTCTCATAGCCCTCAGAATGTAAAAACCTAATTTCTAAATAAAAGAATTGCAAAAGAGGTAAGCAAATCTTCTAGTAAAAATTCAAGCAAATAATCAATCTACAAATTTTAGACGAAAAAATGCAATAAAACATGTGAATTTTTTCCGCCTTTCATTTACAATAAAGTCTCCCCCAAATATGGAATGATTAAAACACGTGAAATTATTCCTCACAAGAGGAGGTATGATGTTCCCAAGCCGTACATAGCCAAATAAATCTCAAATGTCAAATAGTGGCCTATATATATACATATATATAAAGGATTTACAAGACTCCCCCAGAAGCTGGAATACAAATATCCATCAGAACGAAACTTAAAGGACCCAAGGGATTTATAAACACATTCACAAGTTGTTCAAATGATATACACGGAATTGATATTTTTTTAGCTAAAACATCACTAAGAAAATGATAGTTCACTTCAATGTGTTTTATTCATTCATGAAAGCTGGATTGTTAGCAATGTAAAATGACTAAACTTCTAGCAGAATTGTCGACACCAACATCATTTCACATATAGTATGTGCCAAAGATTTATATTCAGTGTTTACACTTGATCTAGTCTCAACACTTTATCTCTTGCTCTTCCAAGTGACTAGATTTACTCTTACAAAATTACAGTAGCCTGAAGTAGATCTCGCCAGTGATTGATCTGGCAGAACCAGCATCTATATAGTCTTCTTCCTGAAGGTGATTAACTTTAATATATCATACTTCTTTTTATGAAAAGTAATATATAATTCTCCTCTACCGAATACCTTGTTCAAATATCTACGGATCTTGATGATAGCTTCCTAGTATTTTTCTTTAGGGCTGTGCATATATAGAATAAATTAATTTTACATCAAAAAGAAGACAGCAGGAAGGATCATCATAAAGTTCACCATCATCATAGCTAACGCCACAAACATCCACAGGAGTGTCAACCGGCATACACACAAGAAGGCTAGCTTCAATGACATTTCCTTTGAAAAACAGAAACACCTTTATTGTGTTGTGTGATCTTAACACCACGAAAATGGTAGAAACATAAGAAAGTTTCAAATAATGGGTGAAAATGCTCCCAACTGAAAATAGAGATATGATACATTCGTCAAGCAGTAGAATCAATGAGGTATAAGCTTCTGATGCATAGAAGCACGAACAGAAAGAGTAAAGCCTCATCAAAAAATTGAGATGTAGAAAAGAATCAACGACATTAACACAATAATCAAATCTATCAAAGCATTTTGGAATAAGCCAACGAAAATGGTAGAAACATAAGAAAGATTCAAATAATGGGTGAAAATGCTCCCAACTGAAAATAGAGATATGATACATTCGTCAAGCAGTAGAATCAATGAGGTATAAGCTTCCTGATGGCATAGAAGCAACGGACAGAAAGAGTAAGCCTCAAAAATTGAGATGTAAAAGATCAAACACATTAACACAATAATCAGAATCTAATCAAAGTCATTTTTGGAATAGGCCCCAACGAAAATGGTAGAGAAAACATAAGAAAGTTTTCAAAATAATGGGTGAGGAAATGCTCCCAACTGAAATAGAGATAATGAACTTCGTCAAGCAGTAGAAATCAATGAGGTATAAGCTTCTGATGCATAGAAGCACGGACAGAAGAGTAAGCCTCAAAAATTGAGATGTAAAAAGATCAACACATTAACACAATAATCAGAATCTATCAAAGCATTTTGGAATAGCTTTGCTGAAAAAGAATACGACAAAAACATTGAACTGACTTTATAAAACACTGGTTACATCCAACCAGACTATCCTGATACCATTTCTACGATGCAATGCAATTTTAAAGACAAATTATGTAAAGAAAAAGCAGTTTAACAAGTATTACAGCCATTAAAAAGGAGGCTTACCCTAACCTCTATGTAATTTCTCCCAACTATGTAGAATTCGGTATGCATCAAGACCAGGTTATTTAAGATGTTTTACTTAACTTCTAACTTCGATACAAAAGTTGACATGAAAGATCAGCATTTCTAGTAGATTAGTAGCAAGAACAATTTACTAAAGGAAAAGGAAAGAAATTCTATGACTGATTCCAGAGAAAATAGCAAAAGGAAGGACCAACACCCACCTGAGGTATCACAATTGCTAAGTTAAGAACACCCATCGCCAGACCTGCAAACCAACACATCAACACATTCAGCAGTACTTTGATAAACGAGGAAAAAAGCTGAAAAGTGATCAGTTATATATAATTATATGTAGAACAAACTAACCTTGTCCGAGCCCTAACGCTTCTATACGAGCGGAAATCAATGCATAAGGAAGACTATAGGTAATCTGCAAAGTTTAATATATGTTCATTACATACAAATAAAATGCCTATAGCAGGAGAAGACAATATATGGTAACGAAAAGAAGGAGCAGATTATTTACTCAACTGCCAAAGGCGCGCCCAAGATGGTGAAAACAATTACAGCAGCAATGACTATGCCAGTTGGAGGTAGGCCTTTGCTTGAAAATTTCACATTGTTCGCCACAGCAGTTATTATGAGCATTGCTGCTAAGCAGAAAGAAAGAAGAATGCTCGAAATACCCCAGACCAAGCCAGATCCCAACTTTCTGCAGAGTTTTTCCAGCATCACTGAAGTAACACCAAGAACAATGGAATTCAGCATTAGACCAAAAGCTCCCATCCTCACCCCATTATGATAATTATTCCCTCCATTTGGATCTCCTCGGTAAATTTCTCGTCCCATCCAATCAGTATCAAATAGAGTGAATGGAAACCAACCAATCCAATTAAGTGCTGTAACAGTCAAGATTATCCAAATTGGTAAATTCACATAACGAAACACACCCAGTAATTCCCAAAAGAAAGCTTCCTGAGCAGGGGTTTCTTCATCATGATTTGAAGCACTTTCAGAGCTCAAAGAAACTTCTTTGACTGATGATACACTAATATACGTAGTCAAAGCAAGAAGAACAATATCAACAAGGAAAACTGACTTCAGGTTGGCACAATTAGTATTGCAAGCTGAAGTGTGAGTGAATGGTAAGATTTCAAACCAGCCACTAAAAGATCCAGCAGCATAGCCTAGTACACTACCCAGGGCCATAAAGAGAGAAAAATAAGCATTCGCTACTCGAGTCCTTCTGTGATCCTTTCCTGAAACAGAAAAGAAGGAAAACAAAAAAAAAGTTTATCAGAAAATTGCCAATCTTATATGGATTTGCATACAACATGGAAATTGTGATGATAGTGTGATTTGAACCTAAGACTCTAGGTTACCCAGGCAAACTCCTTTTCCACTAGGCTAGAAGAACACAACATGGGAATTTAGATAAGCATATAAAGTTTTAACTTTAAAACAAAGGGTTAAACATGATCTTGATGGTCTAAAACAAAATAATAAAACATATGAATATTATCAGTCAGCCATTCAACTAATATATCATTTTGGCAAATTTCCTTGTATGTTGCTCTATCTCACATTGCTCTCCCAAACCCAAAAATACAGCTCACTCATAAGCACCTCTAGGTACATAGATAAGAACAGGAGGATATAATTCATGCATAAGCACATTGTGTATAACTAGCAAGGATGAATGATTGCACAAAACATTCATTACATATATCACCAATGCACTAAAAATATTTATTAATTTAATGAACTAGGTTAACCATTAAAACATCTTGAAAATTATGAGCATCCACCAATAAACAAAACAAAATAAGAATTCAAAAATATGAAGAATGCACTTATAGGCTGCCAAATTATATAGAAGGTTAAATGCCTTGCCCCGTTGTGCCAAACAAATAAGAGAACAAGCGAAACCTTGCAAAACAACTTTGAGCTTTAATAAATATGAAAGCCCTACCTCCAACCAGGTTTTTGTGTATGTTTTTTGAGCTCTCGTTGAGACATGAACTCAAGAATGGCCGGAGGACCATCAAAGAGTAACATGGTCACAACTCACAAGAGCTAGACAATCTGAAGCTCTAGCAAGACCAGCCACAACTGGTTCTCGTACTAGTCCAGGCTGTCCAGCAACTAGCCACCATGACAACCAAGCCTTATCCACTCATAATGGGGGCTCCATCAACAATAGTCACTAAGATTGAATGGACAACATCAAAGAATCCCTACTCAAACTGAATATGTCATCAACCACATGGCCCAAATGCAGACCTTGTTTATATCAACCTATCGAACTCTCACCAGTACATGAAGTGAAACTCCCACTATCACCCACGGCATGAATCACCATCTCTCCATTTATACATGTTAGACTGTAGCAACATGTTGTTGCATCTTTGTTCTCCAACAACATCAACTTCATGACACTGCTGCTATCCTAAAGAACTTCAAGATCTTGAAGTTGAACATGTACTTGAGAAAATTGATCATGAGGACAACATCTTGAGGTTTGAGGCCTCACTTATGTTTCATGCTATTCGCAAAGAGTGTCATTGTAATCCATTAGGAATAGGTTAAACTAAAATTATATAATAGTGTAATAAAAAACTTATTATATTTAATTAATGTGATTTAATACTAAAAATGATTCCAACAGGTATTAAGATTGAACTGTTATTTAATTATAATAATGTACATTAATAAGATTAAAGAGGTTAAATAGTTATATTTAACAATTTTAGGTATGTGTGTGCGATACATGCATTTAGAATATATAATCAAAATGAATTATTTATGGAACTTGTTTTAGTCCAAATGACGTGTGAATGTGATAATGAGTACATTTATTAAAGTTAATGTGATTTTGAGAATCGATTAAGATAAAAATAGGAGTTTACTTATTATCAAACCAATAATAAATATAGTTTAAAAAATTATTTGATTGCTGTTTAAGATCAAAATTATATGTTAGTAATGATAATAATGGAATTTGATTAAATATGATTAAGAAAATGTATAATTAAAAAATGTTTATCTAAAGTGAACTGTGGGACCATTTCATTTAAGTAGATAGTCGTGTGACTTGGGAGCAGGCGGGAGGCAATGTGCAGGAAGCTTTACACATTATTATTACACTATTTAATATATGTACATATCTGATAAAAAATATATATATATGTACATATAATATATAGTAATATATACAGAGAGAGAGAGAGGTAGGGCAGAAGATAAGAACGGGAGAGAGAGAGCAGGAGGAAAAAGAAAACAGAGGGAAGAAAAAGTATAGTAATTTGAAAAAGAGGGAAAAAAAGAGGGATGGAAAAGAAAGAAAAGTACCGCAGTTCAGGAATTTGAGAAAGTTAATTTGGAGTAATTTGATTGGGAAACTCAACTTGGTTTTACTTGATTGTTGTTCGTTTAGATTAGAAATCAATTTATGTATGAAATGGTATATTAGGAAGTCATGTAAAATTGATGAAAAGTTTCTGTGAAATTGATGAGAAGTTTGCATAAGATGAAATTGATCAGTTCACATTCAATAATGGCCTATAAACTTGCCTGATATTTACAGTGTAATAGTGTTCTTACTATATTATATGAATATAATGAAAATAACGTTAACAAATAGAACCAGTTGAAAGAATTTGATGTATTGAATATGAAATTGATACACATATATTTGGAATGAATGTTGAAAGCATTAATGTTATGTTGGCGAATGACCCAAAATGTTATAGAATTATGAAAACTGGCATATGGTTGTTTTATTTATGTTGTGTTGATGAGATGGAAAATTACACATGAAGCATGAGTAAATTTGACTATGTAAATGGAGCTGTGATCATTATTAGTTCCATGTTAATAGGAGTAGAATATTACATGCATATATACAATAACAACAACAACCAATCCTTTATCCCACTAGGTGAGGCCATTATTTTCATTATACTCTAATACTCTATCAAATAAGAAGTCTTCATCTCCAAATATAACACATATAACATTGTTGGTCTTACAACTGTTTTATAGAATTTACCTTCAAGTTTGAGTGAAGTTTTTTTATTACACAACTAGAAATATTTCTCCACTTTAGTCATTCTAATTAAATTCTATTAATAACATTACTACCTATTTCACCGTTACTTTGTATAATTGATCCAAGAAATTTAAATCGCTCACTCTTCGTGATAACTTGATCATCCATTATCATCTTGCCAATACAAGTGATCTTAATTAAATTTGTACTCATATATTAGATTTTTGATCTACTAAGAAAAAACTTTTAGATTCTAAAGTATTTCCTCAAAACTCGAGTTTTACCTTAACCTTTCTCTAGTCTTATCAATAAAAAAAATCATTTACGAAAAACATATACCAAAATACTATTTTTTGGATATGCCTAGTTATAACCTCTGTAACTAATGCAAAAAGATATAACTTAAAGCTAAGACTTAGCGTAGTCCAACTGTAATTGAAAAATTCCTAGTTAAACCACATGTATTCAAACATAACAACTCATTTATACATGTCTTTGATAACTTAATATAGGTAGTGCAAACTCCATTTTTTTCTAAAACTTTTCATAGCACATTCAAAGGCAAAGTTTGTCTTCCTAAGTTTTTATCAAGCCAAGATCAATCTTCACATTTCTTCTAAACTCCTTCATTGTAAAGATTCAAAATGTAATATTTTTATGTTTGTTTAGAACAAGATCATTGGGTGACCTTGTTTGGGTAGCCTTTTGTTTTTCTTTGATCCTAGCTAGTTTAATGTCATTTGTTATATGGTGCCTCCACTAACTTCCATGAAAAAGCTCCAAATCTTGTAATGGTTTCTCTGCCGGCCTTTGTAAGGAGATGAAGTTTCTCCGCTAGCATTTATAAAGGAGATTGGATAGTTTAAGCCTAGGGTATATAGAGGAACCCTAGGGGTGGACTAGACAATAGTATCAAACCACCTAAAAATTAACTATGTATGCTTTTTCTTATTTCGTTTTACTGACTCGCTTCTATTTCAAGTTGATGAGATTTTCACCATATACTCAATTCACTTCACTCTTGAGTACAGCCTAACATTTCAAAAATGACTCCCAAATTGACCAAATGGATTCTCTGAACAAACATAAGCATCCAATTTAATATATACTCTGCAAGACAACACCTCCAGCAACATCATACTTCAAGCAACTATTCCCTCCATCATGCAACAACAACCAAATTAAAGGAGCTACGATGCATCTTGCTCCAAGTAAAGGCTCCTCATCCTACACCGATTAGAGGATTCCAAACATATCTAGCCCTATTGGAGGTTATAAGGAAAATTCAAGAATTCCCGAGAACTATTAAACATCCAAAATATTTATTAGAATACATCCTTTATTGCTTTGTCGGCTTATTGTAAACTCATATGTATATTTATATATATTGGAATACCCTGGATATACATATATATGCACGCACGTACGCACATATATATATATAGGAGAGTATCACATTTCGTTTCCTAGTTTACCATTTTTCTTGTTTTCATAGTTTGTTTATTTTTTATTTCAAGCTTCCACATTGAACCCACCTCCTATATTATAAACAAAAATTTCCTTTTACTAACGAATGTATTCCAAACAATTCTATTAACTTGGAATTAGAGTAAGGGTTCTTCCACAATGCCATTGTCTCAACAAGCAAACAATCCTCTCTTCATCTCATCAAACCCTGTAGTTGAAACTCATCCTACGATGGTCGTCGAATAGTCATTTCAGAAACAGCTCCTCCCTCGCTCTCTCATTGAATGCCTTATCTAACTCCAAAACTTGATAAAGCCACTTTCTCTGCCCACTTTATACGTGCTTGAAGCCACCCGAATGGAGCCATGGCTACATATGATTATATTTGATAGGAGATGTTCTCAGTGGGCTTGCTTAAGTTAGTGCTCAATGTATAGAAGCAACTTGAAGTCACCCTACTAATGTTGTGCCTGACTAATAAGCGGTATGGAACTACCACTTAGCAGATGGAATTTGGTATCTACTCAACACATCTCATCTCTTACGACTCCTTTACTTAACCCTTAGCCTCTTGGTAAAATTTTACATCTCTTCGCACTTCCTAATTAAAAGCCTATGCATCTCTACATGTCCTTACTCTTGACTAGCTTTTTCATGGTTCCTTTCGGCCATAGTATTTCGTTGCTTCTCTAAATAATAAGGCAAAATTGATGGATATTCATGCTCTGCTTGAGAGGAAGCACTAAAGAATGTTTTGAAAGTCCAAGAATCTTCCTCAATTAATCAAAATATTTTGATGGAATAGTTCCATACTTTTGTGTTTCCCTTATTGTAACCTTTTATATATATAAAAGAGAAATTTACTTTTTTCCTAATTTTCTTGGTTTTTTTTTTATTTCTTTATTTCATGTTCTTATATTATGCACACCTCTTACATTATAAATAGAATCCTTTTACTATTTACTATACTACAACAATTCCATTAGAGCAATTCCTTTTAACTAATTGCATCGTCCTCAATCGACAAGTCCAACTTGATGGAAGATGTCCTAATGTAATTCATTTGGACCAAAAAGCTTCTTCGATCATACGGAGTTCCACCATCAAACAGCCAACCTCACTTAGTGATGCACGACAAATGAATGATGATGCAGCTTAGAAATTAGCAAATTATACAAAGCAGAATATCCATAAATTAATGCTAAAATTTCATAAATCAATTTTATAATAACAGAAAATTAACTAAAAACCTAATTTCTTTAAAATTTTCAAAACTTAGAGCTCTTTTTGCGTCGGATGCATCACAGGAAGAGGCGAGCAGGCGTGACCGCACAGCGAGGGCGCAAGCACGCGGGGAGCGAGCGCTAGGGCCAGCGCGGGGGTGGTGCGGTGCGCAGGTGCGGCGCCAGGGTGCGGCGAGCAGGTGCGGCGCGAGGGTGCGGCGCACGAGGGCGAGTGCACAAGAGCGAGAGCCCGAGTGAGGCATGCGACGCGGGGGAACAGGCACGCAAGAATGAGCACACGGTCACATGGACAAGCGACAGAGACGCTGCCATGCGAATCAGTGCTCTGGACACAAGTGCGCGGGTTGGCGAGCAGGATGCAGGGGTTTAAGTGGGCGAGTTGAACTAGTGTCGCTTGAGTTTGACAGCAACACAATTGAAGCGACTCGATCTAAGCAATAACTTGAACGAAAAGCAAGTGGCCAATGATGCATAGTATACTGGATCCAAAGAGATGATTAGGTGACTAGTTGGTAGAACAAGGCGAATGCTGAGAGGGATGCAAGGTAACAGGAATCGAAATCAGATGGAATGAGCTTGAGCAATTGGAGTATAGAGACTCTCATCCAAGGTCCAAACTCTTCCCTATCCGGGATATCGATTCACTCCAGAATCAAAATATCTCAAGAGAGAAAACAACAATTTCATTTAGCATTTGAAAAATAAAAATAACATAAAAGCGTTTATATAAACCTCAATACAACTGACACAATAAAGAAAAATATACAATGTAATATTTTTCTCACACAAATGAGAAGTGAAAAGTCTCGAGAATTGGCGGCGCGCAGCATGTCTAGCCCGAGAGCCAGGGGTTTGATCATGAAAAGGTATAATAATCATCCAGCATAACACAAGGATTTAAGGTGATTCAGGGAGGAATTCCTTTACGTCCACCGGGCATCAGCGAGGGAGATTTCACTAAAAACAAGATGTTTGGTCAGAAGACTAATACAAGATGAATTACAAACATCGTGGATTAGGTTTCGTAGGGAGAGCCAGTATCTCTATCTTTCCTTCTGTTACATGTATTTCTGCTGTGCCTCATTTTTTTGGTTTGTGTCAGGAGGTATTTATAAGCGGCTTGTAGTAGAGTTCAGCAGATTTTCTGGAAAGGGACGTTGAACACTTCTGTTGAGCCCATACCGGTGGTCCCGCCACTGTCGACCACCGGAGAAACTAGAAGTAGTGGCTGAAGCACGTGGTTTCTTGATCTTCGCGACCCGTGGGAATTGGGAACAGTGCTGATATTAGGCTATTGAACCCATACCGGCGGTCCTACCAATGTCGGCCTCCAAGGAAACAGCGATAGCCCGAGCCAAGGAAATATCATATCCGATGTTACGAAGGACACCGTAGCTTAAGCATCATGTCCAATGTTGAGGAACTCCCAATGTTATGCTGTAGAATAATCATCGTATACAATGTTTGGGAGATGCTGCTTTGAGCATCGTGGTCGATGTTATGGAGGATACTGTAGCTTCAAACATCGTGTCTGATGGTACGAAGGATGCTATAGCCTAAGCATCGTGGTCGATGTTTATGGAAGGTCGAACCAGCGAGATCGATGTCCGATATCTGCAAAAGAGAGATCCGATTATTATCGTTGACGATGTCAGAGGTTTGAGAAGGTCCCTCTGCTTGCCACGTGTATGGTTGGGATGCGACAACGAATCCAGGTGTTAACACATACCTAAAATAACAATCACAGAAATAAAAATAACAAATACAGAATAAATGCAGGAAATAAAATTAGCTCAAAATGGAATATCCAATCAATCAAAATAAATTGGGAGATTTCCAATCCACCAAGTCAGCAATCCGCAGCATTCATTTTTGCAAATCTGTTCTGACATTCAGTCGATCCAGATCAAAGTAGTGTGGCTAGATCTCGGCCGTCGACGATAAACTCTGCCAAGAATGAATCGACGGTCGATCGTGGTGTCCCCACCGCTTAGCCAAACTCTACCTCCTCCAGATCCACAAGATAAACGAACACATGCAGTTAGCTGGATGACTTTCTCCAGCAGACTTCTTTAAGTTGGAGGCCTACTACCTCACAAGCCTCTTTCCACAGACAAATCACCTTCTTAAGAGAATCATCCTCCACAGACCATGTCAATCAAAATTCTTGTTGATATGCAGTGGCTCTCTTCGTGTGCATATCTCAGGAAACACCAACTACCAATGAGCATTGTCTAAAGGCAACAACAAATACGAACGAGCAACGTCTGACAACCTAAAGGTTTTCTACAACAACGCCTTTTGCCAAATACAAATACTCTCTAGAATGGATGAAATGAGGTTGATTTGTTCAACTCACTCTCTACCTCTAGTTGCTTCAACAAATAGTTTTTGGTCTAGTTTGGTTGGAGTGTTGGTTTTTGTGAAGTTTTAATTTTGTTTTTTCGATAGAGAGAGTGAAACTTATTTTAATGTTACAGTGTGAAGTAAAATTGTTTTATTTTCTGGGATGCAAAAGAAAACTTTTTTATTAAAGTGTGGGTAAGATGTAAAATAAATTTGATTTTAAATTTAAAAATTTGTGTAGGATGAAAAATAAAATTAATATTTAGATTTGTATGTAATGTAAAATAAATATAAAATATTGATGAAAGTATTTTTAGAATAATTTGACGGTGTATTTTAGCTCCAAACAAATAAGTTCCAACTCCTCAGCTCCACATTGTTCTCTTGACAAATACCTTTGAAAGGTTTCTTCTACTCTCGGGAGAACTATCTTTGCTTCTCCCAGGGCTCACAAACGATAGTTTTGGATGACCCTATTTCTTTCCATTGCTACACAATTTCTCGCTCAGTTCTGGCTCCTCTCAGTACTCATTTTAAGCATTCATGTTGAATTTACTCATATGGTTTTTTCCATGGACTCGATGGGTTTTCCTCATAAAAATATCACTGTCGTTTATATTTCATCTCCGTTGTCCTGGTTTGCCCTTTCATGACAGTATTTGTTTTCTAAGGCGGTCTTACTTAGATGAAATTAGATTTGAGCCCAGGCATATGTGACAGATTTTTGCATTAACAAACTTCTATACACAATCTTCACCTGAACGACCCTAATTCTATAGTAAGATCATTAGTCCGGAGCAATTTGCATTGCAAAATTTCACTGATGAAATCACAATTATACAAAATGTCGAATGCCTTGTACAAGCTTTTGCGCTTGTCGAGCTGCCCCATTCTGGAGCAAGAAAAAGAGGAATAAAAAAGGAACAACGCAAGCTAGCGAAATCCCTTCTCATCAGTCGTTTTAAATGGGGACGGAGTTGAGAGAAGAAGAATGGACCTGTGAGATCGGCGAGTAGAGCCCTGCAAGGTCCTTGGATGGTGTTATTTCCTACGTCTAGGAGCCAAAATCCCACCACAAAGACGGCGATGGCACGGGGGCGGATAACCGCATCGGCCGCGTCGCCGAGGATGCCACCAATATCCGCAGCATAGCCGATGAGTAGAACAGCGAAGGCAATGACGCCGGCGCCGCCGATGATGAATGGGCGACGCCGCCCCATCCGACTGGTGCATCGATCACTTAGGTGACCGACAAGCGGCTGCACCAAGAGTCCCGATAGCGGGCCACAAAGCCACACGAAGCTTGCCATCGAGTGCGGGATTCCCAGCTCTTGCACGTACGGCGTCAGCAGCGAGAGCTGCAAAGCCCATCCGAACTGCACACCGCACGCCACGGACGTCACCTTCAGCAACAGCCGCAGAGGAATCCTAGCCCCCTTCCGCGGTGGTGGCGGAGGGGGCGGGGGCGGCGGAGGCGGCCTCGCTTTGTGGAGGCGTTCCTTCCCCGAGGTACTCGCAGCCAGCGCCGTCGATGAAAGCGAAGACGGCGGTCGGCCTCTCGAACTAGCTGGCCGCGTCCTCTCCTTAGGCGAATCGGCCATGTCGCTCTCGAAGGCGAGATCTCTTGTCCGGGAGAAAGTTGTTGCTAGCTCTTCTCTATGCCGATTTGCTTGGGGAGAGCTTTCGCGGTGGACCTGGGAATCTAGGAATCAGACAGGAGGTCGGCGGGCGCACCGGCCGGCGATGGGTCCTCACTTGCTTCTTTCAACCGGCCGGTGGAAGAACCGCCGTCATGCGTAACGTGAGCGCACGCACACCGCACAGCACAAAAGCAGAGATGTCGACTGCCGTATTGAATACAACCGGGCACATGTACCTACATTTTCCAGCTAGGATAAAACTAACGAAGCTTGCTCTATTTTGAGAGACATTATTGCGTCTATTTTCCGGTAGCCAGTCGTCGTCGTGTACGACGCATTGCATGCGAGTCCCACCATCACCGCTCCACACTAACAGCGAGTTTTTTTAACGCCATTTGCTCGCTTGTGTTTGGCGGGATATTTGATGAACTCAAATCTCTAATCAGTCAGAAGATCTGACTGGCGCAGGCCCAGCATTCCGCCGCCAAAAAAAGGTCGCACTCGCCTCGCCTTGATACCACAGCACCGCCGCCGCCGGCCCAACGCAGCAAGAACGCGTCGCTGACGCCCACGTTTGGCGGGCTATTTGGAAGGGAACCGTATTTGACGGGCTATTTGAGAGGAACCTTCACTGTCATCCATGCCCTTCTTAGTTGAGAATATTCACTGAATATTTTGTTGTCATCCAACATCTTCTTTCATCTGGAATCAAACAAAATACAGTAGAATAGGTGAGTTTAAACTTTTATATAATTTAGGAGTTTAGCTTCTAAATTGTTATTTAAATGTATAATTTAAGAAAATATCAACAGCTCTGTACAACATTTTTTAATTGAGATATTTTATACGTAACAGTTTTACTATATATGTATGATATTTTTTCTCCTACATAGCAATTTTATTTATATATGTTTCATATTATATTACATATATATATATATATATGATATGTAATCTTATATGTAGTATTTTTTTCACATATATACCATTATATATGCACTTTCATTGAAGCGCTCTTTGTTGATGATAGAAAGTACTTTCAGTATTTTTATAATTAAACTACTGTGATGACATACAAAATATATTTATATTCATACGAAGCATATTAATACTTTATTAAGTACCGTCAATTATATGAAGTACATTATTACTTATTTATATAAAAGACTTGAATAATTTTATAAATTACGTCATCATTCATATGAAGCATTATAATAATGATACACAACTCTTCATCATTAGTATAAAGTATTTGCATATTCTATTTTAATACTAGATTAAAAGTAATTTATACATTCTATTTTACAACAGGACTTAAGGGTGGCTGAATCATGTGATATTCTTAAGTTGCCAGAACTTCTGAGAACTTCTGTTCATAATGAAGATCAGACCTATAATATCTACTCCAAATATGCTTTTGTAACTGAATTCAGTATGCGAAAGAGTCACAATGGTTATTGGGCTGGAACAAGAAAGCGTAAAAAGTAGAGAATTTGTTTGTTCAAAGGCTGGTTTCAAAAATAACGGAAAAAAAATGACACAGAGATTTCAAAATTTTAGAACCACTTGTATATTTTTAAAAAAGAAATATTTATATGTTTTTATCTTAAATAAAATACTATTTGCAACTATTTTATAAATCTTGCACCAGTTAATATACAACTTTTATGCTATTTTCGTATGCATTTATCTTTTGTACTTAAATGAAATAGATATTCACATTTTAAAGATAAAAAAAAAATATGTATGTATAAGATGTGATTTTAGCTACTGCTTATTATGTTGAACGGTGATTATACTTATGGTGGGCATGAATTCATGTTGTGCGATATTTTTCAGCACTATGCTCAGCCAGACAATTCATATGAGGACAAAGATTATTAATAAAATAAAAGGTAAATTGCAAGTAGATTCTTGTTGTTTGATTATATATGCAAGTAGGTCTAACTTTTTCAAAATCGCTCAAATTGGTCCACTAGTTTTAGATAATGTGCAATTAGGTCTACAATTTAGATTTTACAGTAAAAAAATATATGAAATAATATTTTTACCCTCAAGATTTTCTCTCTCTTCTCTCTCTCCTCTCTCTCTTCCGATTTCGCACTCGCCGGCGAAATGGAATCAATTTTCCTTCATTCCCCACTCACCGGAATCATGAAGGACTCCATTCGAGCAAGAGACTGCGGAATTAGAAGAGAGAGGAGAGAGAGAAGAAAGAGAAAATTTTCTTGTTTGGCAAAGCCTTAAAAATGGGCCAAGCAATAAAATAATAATATTTTAAATTTATTATAAATTTTAATAACCTTATTTCACATTCAACACAAATTCCAATCTTAAAAATCAACTTTATTTCACATCCAACACAAATTTTAACCTTAAAATCAACTTTATTTCACATCCTACAAACCTCCCAATATTAAAATAAATTTCTTTTCAATCAACTCTATAAAATAAAATATTTTCTCTTTTCTTACCCAAATTTATCCTCCAACCAAATAAACTTTAAAGGTAAAAATATCATTTCATATATTTTTTTACTGTAAAATCTAAATTTTGGAACTAGTTGCACATTACCTAAAACTAATGAACTAATTTGAGCAATTTTTAAAAAGTTAGACCTACATGCACATATGATTAAATAACAGAAACTTACTTACAATTTACCTTAAAATAAATTAAAAAATAATTTCAAACTCCTTCTAAGTATATATTTTTGCTATGTAAAATGAAACTTAAAATAAAAGAAAGAATCAAAGAAAAATCAACAGTGAGCAAGCACTACGAGAATCAAAGGAATTTAAATGAGTTTGTATGAAGTTTATATAAGTTCGCCATATTAGAAACTGTTCTACACGTAGAACTTGATGTTATGAATTAGTAGCTGAATTATTTTATTTTTTCTTTCTTTTTAAGTTTTGTTTGGCTTGAATATCAAAATCAGGATCGGAATGGTACTAATTTTAAAAATAATAATAATTATTATAAATAAATTTTTATTTGAGCATTTTGGTTTAAGATATTAAAAAAAATTAATAATTTTATTGAAAATAAGTGAGTGTGTAAAATAAAATAATATTTTTCATATTATCTGTATTTTATGCCAATTAGATTTTGAGAATGGGCAGGCTCTTAACTCACAGTTTGTTTGTTTTGCATAGTTAAGTTTGGAAACTCAATGTGGTCCTTGGAAGTCAACAGGCCTGAGTCAAGATATAAGACATTTTTGACTCGTTTGGTTCGAATATTTTATTTTTTAAGTTTAATCAGAGAAAAAATTAATTTAATATTAAAAAGTATGTAAAATGTGAAATACTTTAAATTTTAATATCTGTATTTATATTGATGTGAAATAAAGTTAATTTTTATGATTGAAATTTGTGTTGGGCAAAAAAATTGCCTCGAACCAAACGAGGGCTTTAGATTTTGACTCACAGGACTCATGTAAGGACAGGTGCTTTATCCTTTTAAGCACTAACTAGCTTGCTTGAGTGTCGACTGACGATGGTGCATAGGAGCAAATAGTCTAATCAAATTGCAAAACTTATCTGAAAATTTGTGAAGGCAAACTCTCGGTTCCCACCATAGGTGCTAGCTACTAAGTTCAAGTTTGATTTGGTTTGGGTGAACCAATGACATCACTTTGTGTGCGAACAAGACTTGAGTTTTAGTATTTAGGTATGGGTTTGCTTGAGTCTTTGATGGTGGCACACTAAAAACAAATCGGTGATGCCAAAGAGATTTATGTGCTAAACCACAATTCAAATAAACAAACTTGCTCGAAAAATAAAAAATAATTTTATTTCAAGTCTTTGAAAAAAATTGTGAATATAGCATGCGTATGCATAGAACTTTATGAAAATATTGCCGCTACAAATTCTTGCAGTAAGTTTTCTATCTAATTTTATGAATATCTATGCACTAGGACTGAAAAGTTCTAATTAGATTCCAACTTGCCATGCATAATATCCATTCTTCTAAGTATTTTCATCTTGATGATTAGCTCAACTCACATTAGAAAATTTTCTTTTTATAAATTTATGTGATTCTTTTCTTATGCTCAATTTGCTTAGGTGAAAGCCTTGTTTCTTGCAACTAGTCAAGGTCAAATCATCAAGTCGTGCTATTTTGCGCTTTGTTATTAATGGAAGCCTTCATGGTCGCGGTCCATCGTTAGTTTGACTTGAGGAGAGTAGATTTTAAGCTCCACCGCAACAACTGCCTCCCTCACCTCTCTAGCTATAGTTGGTAATCCAATGGCCCACACGCTCATAGCATTTTTGTGTTGCTTCTTAAGAGCATCGAAGAAGTGCTTGTTTCACGCCTCAATCTAACCATTGGTTTAGAGTGCCTAAAAGATCCAAATTAAAGGCCAACGATATTGAAGAAGTGCTTCTTTGTTAGTATCATAAATCAGAATATGAGGGATGCTAAATCTGTAAACTATTTTATACGTCCAAATGAACTCCACTAATTTCTCAGTGGGGTACAGTATAACTTTCATCTAGATCCCACTTGGTAAAGTTGTTAGTAATGAGGAGAATGAATCATTCGTTATAAGTGAAACTCGGGATGGGACCGAAGTGATAAAGAGCCATGACATATTGATGGATCGGAGGATACTAGTAGGCTATTAAGGAATCAAGTCATAGGCTTGACATTGAGATTCAAAGCTAAAAGATAAAGAAGTTCACTCTGGTTCAAACTTAAAATGAAAGAAGTCGAAGTACATCGTTAAGGCAATAAAGGATACCTCGCAGTTACTCATCCATTTTATATTGCGCCCATCCCTTTTATTGAAAACAAGTAAGCTGATGAACTTTTCAATTATAGCACCGAACGCGCACTCCGTCAACTTGAGCTTCGTATTGAAGCATTGATGTTTGTTAAAAGTTTTTCTCAAATTGTTCTAGCGTAGCTTTAGACCCAGTCTTTTGATCGAGACGTGCGTATGTCATAGATAAATTATTCTAGTCAAGGGTTCCGATTGAATTTGTTCTATACAAATTTTTTAAAAAATGCTTGCAGTAAAAAAATTATGAACAGTATAATAATAACCCTCAAAACTCTCTCAATTTTATTCTATGTATGCATATAATAATGAAATGAGATGAGGACATGCTACAGAGGCCTTCAATAATTGCTAATTAAATATCATGTGTAGTATAATCACGAAGAATAGTTGCATATATCATTTATATTTTGAGTAAATTATGCAGGGCTCCTGAGGTTAGAATGATGTTGAAAATAGGTCTCACATTTTGCAAAGCTTAGATTTGAGTTCCCGAGTTTGTGTTTGCGCTGTCGTTTCGTCCTACGTTTGAAATTTACAGGCTTTTTATTATTTTACTCTCAAA
Source organism: Apostasia shenzhenica (assembly GCA_002786265.1). Taxonomy (NCBI): domain Eukaryota; kingdom Viridiplantae; phylum Streptophyta; class Magnoliopsida; order Asparagales; family Orchidaceae; genus Apostasia; species Apostasia shenzhenica. The sequence continues at coordinate 663,397 of KZ451956.1, forward strand.
TTTTTTATTAATTCTCTACATTATTTTAAAGGATATTGAGAGAGTTATAAGGGCATTTTGGTTCATATAAATATGACTAATAGTTAAATTTAATCGTTACTGTCTAATTTGACCATCCAAAAAAGCGATATTTAAACTAAGGGATCAAATGACAGTGCAAACATAAACTCGGAGACCCAAATCTAAGCATTTCAAAATGTGAGATCTATTTACAATATTTTTCTAACTTCAGGAGCCCCTGTGCAATTTACCCTTATATTTTTATCAAATGTATGTATATATATATATATTATTATTTATAATTTAGCCTCATATTTGTATCTCAATTATATTTTGATGATCAATTTCAAGAGGGCAATTAACGATGTGCTGAAGGTGTGAAAGCAACGTTGAGAATGACATGGTGGTTGAATGAGACTTTGATCATTATTATGATGGAATTATACAATCACATCATAATACAATCATTAATAGCTTGGTGTGAAGAAACACGCATACATATACATACTATTTATTGTATCTGGATTCACGCCAGTACATTTGGAGCATATATGTGGAAGCTTATGTGGCAAGCACTTGTCGAACTGCCATTAACGAATGCCTCATGTCAAACTACCCACGCAGTCAATGCCAGCGATATCAGGTCACGAAGCTCGTTTGCCCATAGCTGCTACTGCCTCAGCATGATGCTTAGAGCGTAGATTCCTACCAATCGTGCCGATCGAGAGCCTGCATGCTTTTGCCACTATGTACGATCTTCTTGGGGCTGGCAAATGTGGGATGGACAGTATAGAGCTAATAATTATAATATTCTGGCCCGAAACCTGCTGTACCCAATTATGACTTATCTATAAGTACTTCTGGACAGAGCTCCAGAAAAAAAAAAAAAAAAGATAAACATAATGAGCTTGTATTTTCTATTTTTTTGTACTGGTCTCTTGACTAATTTCCTTTTCTGAGCACTAAGGAAGTTTTCTTTTTGTACCTCTTTTTTGAGCACTAGTGAAGCCCTCTTTTCTGATCTCTCGTGCTTTTCTGAATATCTCTTGACCCCTCAGCTCCAGTATTTTAAACATCATGATCGTTAGTCTTCGAGACACTTTCTCTCCCCTAATCAACACATTACCAGAAATCCAGTATCAACAGTATTCCTACCTATATATCTTTGAAAATGAAAATGGCTGGATATTGAGAGCATATTTACTGTCAGGCCAAATTTAGATTTAGAATTACTTCTGTTCTAATTTTGAGATCAAATTAAATTTAGGGTTTAGAACAATTTATCAATAGGCAAAGTGGGCTGAGTGATTTTCTTCTTATTTTTTAAGATCATTTAGCCCGTGTAAAAGCTCCAGAGTTTGGGCCACTTTCTTCCCATGGTCTACACCAAGTCAGAGCTATTTTGAAATCAAAGAAGATAGTTTTTAACAAGGCTGTGGACATAGGCATTGTGCTGTGCCGCATCGTGTTTGTCATCGTGCATTCTTTTGTGTGAATCAAGGTTTTAAAAATCGGACCGGACCGGCCGGTTCAACCGGTCGAATCGTGAACCGGTCAGCCAACCGGTACGATTTAATTTTATAACCGGATCCGCTTAAAACCGGCCAGAACCGGTCTAAACCGCGGTTCAACCGGTCAACCGGTAAACCGGTACGGTTAGACCGGTTGAGTTTGAAATAAAAAAAAAAAAACTTTCCTAAACCCGAGGTCCCTAACTCAACATTCGTTCTGCGGCCTCTTCTCGCGCGACAGTCACGAACTTGCGATTCCCCTTACCTCGCACTCTTCTCTCCAGCCCCCATCCTCTCGAAATGATTTAGTATTTTAGTATTTTAGTGATATGAAATGATGAAATGATTTAGTATTTTAATATTGACAAAACATACTATTTATTCAGATCTTTTAAAGATGTACTAAATATTATACTCAATTTATGATTTGCGAATATTTTGTTGGGTTATTGTTATTTCGATTTGCTTGGAATTATTTTTTGAGTTATTGACATAAGTTATTATTTATTAAATTTAATTATTAAACATTCATTTTATGTCTAATTGTTGTGTTGATGTGTGAATAATATATATCTTAACTATGTTTATATTATATTTTATTAGTTTTTTTAATTTTTATTTCATCCCGGTTCGATCCTAGTTCGACCATTGAACCTTTCAGTCTACCGATTCTAAAGTCGGTCTGATTTTCAAAACCTTGGTGTGAATTATTCTTATCTCACATTTATTTGTTTACCCTCATTATTTTTACTAACTCATTTTAGATTGAGTCAAAAATTTATTTGTGAAATTACGTCTATTCACCTCCTCTAGACTTATATTCAATGTTTAATATGTTTATAATTTTAACTCATTTTTTTTTTGGATAAATATTGCTTTAGGATTTGAAATTAAGTTATCAATACTTAGGCCTCATTTTATTGAGAGTCAAAAACCACTCAAAATTTCTTAAATTTTTTTTTAAATATTTTATATTTATTTTACGTCATACATATTATTAAATATTAATAATCAACTGCATTTCACTCTCTACTCAAATTTCAAATTTGAAAATTAATTTTATTTCATATCAATACATAGTTTAATAAAAAAATTTAATTTTATTTCACAACCAACAAAATTATAATCTTTAATAACAAAATAATTTTATTTCATATTATAATATTAAAATAATTTTTTATCTCAAAAAATTTTAAAAATTTTAAATTATACTTCAAAACATACGAGACTTTAATGGCACTAGAGACCATAATTTCATCTATAAAAAATGTCTCCACGTAAACATTTGCAAAATTTTCTGTAAAGAAAATATGATAAATAATTTGAATACCCTTTAAACTCATGATAATAAAGGCAAAAGTGAATTATTATTAAAAATAAAATAAATAAAAGTAAATGTGAAAATTTTAATTATGAAATTTCATTATTCTGAAGGCAAAATTTCTTACAAATAAACATAATAAGTGTTATTATAAAAAATAATAATAAGAATTAGTATATCTAAAAAAAGAAAATTTATATATTATTTTAATAATTTATTATTTTCGAGCGATATTTTTAAAATTTATTATTTTTTTATGTGTTTTTATTTTGAGGTGAATTTACAGATTTTATTTTTAAAATTAAATAAATTGTTGAATTAAAATAATAATTTTTTTTGAGAATAATTGATGTAAATTAAAAAAAAATAAAAAATAATGAGGGTTTAGCAGTGGATCTGATTCCTAAAATAAGCTCGTACGAGCGGCACAGGCTGCCATAATTTTAGTCTGTCAGAACTTTTCAGTAAAACGAAATGATAGGCATTATGGTGCTTTTTAATTAATTCATGTTTGTCATTATTAATCGTAACATTTGAAATTATTCATATAGAGCTTTAAATTAGGACAACTAAAGCTCGCTCCTTTTCTTTTTATCTTTTATATTTTTATTTTTTGCGTAAATTACACACAGGTCTCTGAGTTCAACTGTTAATAACGCATAAATTTATATTTTTAAAATTATAATGTCAAAATACTTAATTTTTAATAAATTATCAAATATTTTTTTTTATTTAAAATTACTATTTTACTCGTACCCCTCTCTCTCCTCCTGATTCCGTGCACGCGCACGAGCCGCGCGGCTGTCGGACCCGCCAGCAGTCGCGCAGCTTCGTGCGTGCGCGAGGATCGGGAGGAGAGAGAGAGGCCGCCTCTCTCTCCTCCTGATCCCTGCCAAGCGCCGGCCACGTAGCTGCCGGCGGGAGGAGAGAGAAGGACAGGTGTAAAATAATAATTTCAAAAAATTTTAATAATAAAAAATAAAAAAAATCTATTTGATAATTTTTTAAAACTCAAAATGTTAAATTTTAAAATGGTGAACTTGTGAGTTATTAATTATTAACCTCAGAGACTTGAGTGTAATTTGCCCTTATATTTTTGATACTATAATAATGCTTCGCTTTTATTAGTTGGCCGGATTGTGCGGTGGTCAAAAGTTTGGTCTCCGGCCCGAGTTTGACTCTCTCTCTCTCTCTCTCTCTCTCTCTCTCTCTCTCTCTCTCTCTCTCTCTGTGGAGCTAATAATTATCCTGAAGTCCTGCGCCGTGCGATTTATGGGCCTCGTCGCTTGTGATGGGCCGCATGCGCCACACCCCCTCGTAGAAAAGCCCAAAGTTTTGCTTTGATTACGCTGCCGTGCATTAATCTGATGTTTATGGAGCTCACTTTTTTTTACATATTTTTTATATTTTTATTTACATTTTTATGAGAATAATATAAATATTTACTCTTAGGCCACATTTGACGAGAGAATTAAAATAGTAATAATTTTAAAAAATAATAATAACAAATAAATAAAAAAAAATTTAATCATTGAAAATCGAGTATTTTGGACTATAATGTAAAATAAAGTTAATGTTTTATTGAAAATTATTGAGTACGTGAAATAAAATAATATTTTTTTATATTAAAATTTATGTAAAATAATTAAAAAATTATTTACTAGTATTATTATTATTTTTTTAAACTACTATCATTTTGTCCTGATTTTGATACTCGCATCAAATATGACCTTATAATCTGACCTCATTTGTAGAGTAAATTTATCATATTAGAAACTTGATAAAGTAAAATTATGGACAACTATTTTTAAAGCAAAATATAAATATTTATCGACCTCAATGCCTCGTTATCGTGTAAAGTTAATTCATTTCAAATTAGATGACATCAAAAGTATGTATGAGAATTAGTGGATATGATCGACTCTAATATTCGGCTTTGTTTGAGCATTTAGTTTTCATTTAGAAAAGGCGAGTTACAAATTTTCATGATTAAATTCTTGTTAAACCGTATTTACGTACTAAATTTTAGAGACCATTTGGATCAAACTTAGATCTAGATCTAATTCCAAAAATAATAAAAGGAACATATATTTTTTAAATTTAACGCTCCGATTTGATTATCCAATTTGATATATTTAGAGTAGACGGATATGATTTTGCATCTATCTTAATCCAATCTTGTTAGGATACACATAGAGAATTATTTTATATTAGATATGCAACACAAGTTATGATTTTAATATAAAATTAATCAAATTATTATTTCCTTTTTGAAGGAATGTGTGACGTCAGGTTAAGACTTTAATAAAGTAAGAAAAATCAGAAGACTAAATTATAATTTTTTGTAACTTTACAATGCTTAAGATGAAATCTAACAAAATTAGTAAATTAAATTATAATTTTTTGAGATTTAAGACTGAGATTAAATGAAATCATAGATCCAAATCATAATTTTTTAAAAAAGACAACTTTTTACTTTTTAGAAATTGAGGGACTAAATTGTAACTTTTAAAATCTAAAACAATTATGAAGAGAAGTTTAAAAAAACAAATTATAAGTTTAAGGGCAAATAACACCCAGGTCCCTGAGTTTAAGGGTTATGATCACACAGGTCCACGATTTTAAAATTATAACATTGGGGTCTCTAGGTTTTCAAAAAATATCATCTGGGTCTTTTTTTTTATTTATTTTTTTTATTATTATAAATTATTAAAATTACTATTATACCATTACCCACCCTCCCCTCAACAGACTCGCGGCAGCCGCGCGGCCCTACGCCGCCGCCGCGGCCTCCGCACGACCGCAATGACCGCCAGTGGCTGGGTCGCGCGGCCACTATGCACGATCTGAATGAGCAGCGCGCGACCGCTTCGCGCAGCGGCCGCGCGACGCAGCAGGCGCCAAGGTCACCGGCAGAGTCGCGTGTCCGCTGCGAGCGCAAGCGGTTTAAGGGAGGGAGGGTAAGGGTAAGGGTCACCACGCCGCCCTGCTCCGCAGCCGGCGGCCTTGCGCAGGGCCGCGCGGCTGCCGGATTTGTTGGAGGGAGGGAGGGAGGGTAAGGGTATAATGGTAATTTTAATAATTTTGTAATAATAAAAAAGAACCCAAATGATAATTTTTGAAAACCTAGGGACCCCAATGTTAAAATTTTAAAATTGTGGACCTATGTGATAATAACCCTTAAACTCAGGGATCTGTGTGTAATTGCTCTAAGTTTAATCATAAAGAATTAGGATGTAAATTTAAGACTAAGAAAAATCGGAGGACTAAATTATTATTTTTATTGTAGAACATTAAATCCCAAGATTAATGTTAGGAAAAATTGGGGGATTGCAATGTAATTTTGTTGAGCTTAAGATCAAATTATAATTATTTTTTATTACCAATTACGAGCAAAAATTAAGATTAGGAAAATTTGAAGACCGAAATATTATTTCTTTAGACCAAAGGCGAAGACTAAGAAGGCTAAATTATAAAAAAAAAATTTGAAGATATGAGACCTAAGGTAAAGATTAAGCAAAATTATGGAACAAATTACATTTTTCATAGAAAAGAAGAATTAAGACTTAAAGTTAAGTTTACCAAACATTGAGAGGCTTGATTATAATTTCTTTGGAAAGCTCACTTGGGGCTGTACATATGAACATGTGGATGTGAGCATGAAAGAATAAATGAATGGCTTAGATCTATTGATAGATAAATGAGTGCCTAAAGTTATTTATAGTAAAATGACAAAAATATTTATGCTCAAATATTTCCCCTTGTTTGGCATGAATCCATTCTTAGGCAAAAAAAAATATCTTAATAATATTTTAAATTTATTATAAATTTTAATAACTTTATTTCACATCCAATACAAATTTCAACCTAAAAAATCAATTTTATTTTACATTCAACACAAATTTCAACCTTAAAATCAACTTTATTTCACATCCTACACACCTCCCAATATTAAAATAAATTTCTTTCCTGTCATTCTATAAAATAAAATATTTTTTCTTTTCTTACTCAAATTCATCCTCTAACCAAACAAATCTTGATAACTTATGGGGTTGACACATAAATCAATAAGAGTCTTTTTTTGTAAAATTTAATTTAATAAATTAACTTTAAATAAAAATATTTTTTTATTAAAAATTATGAATGAGGTGAAATAAAATTAATTATTATATTGGGATAAGTGAGAATGTGACATAAAGTTAGTTATTATATTGGAATATATAAGAGATGTGATATAAATTACTTATTATTTTAGTAATATGTGTAGAATATGAAATAAAATTAATTTTTAATATTAAATTTTATATGTGATATAAAATGTCAGAAATTAAATCAGATTAATTTTTAATTTTTAAATAAATGGGACCTGAAAGATAAAAGTAAATGCATAATGCCTTTGCTCAAAATATTATCTAAAGTTGTGATGTGATTTTCTTTGCATGTCAAATTTGTATATATATATATATATATATATATATATGAGCTAGTGAATTTGCATCGAAAAGTGTTAAAGAATAAATTGTTATATAATTTAGTCTCTGTTTGGTGGAGGTTATTTTGATCATGATTTTATTTATATTTTGTACAATATAAAATAAAATTAATTGAAAAATTGAAAAATATATAAAAAATAATATAATTTTTTTATATTAAAATTTATATATTGAAAATAAAAATAAAAATTTTATTTTATTTTAATTTTTTTAAAAGTGAGCATAGCGTATCTAGTCTCTAACCAAACAAAAGCTAAAGGCTGAGAATTTATGTTTAAGGCCCAGTTCAGCGCTAGGATTAAAATCAGAATAAAAATATTATTATTTTGAATAATAATAATAATAATAATAAATAAATAAATAAATTTTTTTAATTATTTCACATAAATTTTAATAAAACAAAAATATTATTTTACTTTACATACTCAATAATTTTCAATAAAAATATCAATTTTACTTCACATCTTAGACCAAAATATTCAAATCGAGTATTTTGATATAGGATGTGAAATAAAGTCAATACTTTTATTAAAAATTATTGAATATGTGAAGTAAAATAATATTTTTTTATATAAGAGTTTGTGTAGGATAATTTAAAAAATTTATTTATTATTATTATTATTATTGTTTTTTAAACTAGTATCATTTTAGTTCTGATTTTAATTCTCACACCAAACAAGGCCTAAAACATACAAAATTGAACTTATCATGAAGGATTGACTTCAAAAAGAAGTCGAGAAAGGACTTTGAAAAAATCTCCTCAATGGTGACGACTTTAAACAACTTGATCTCAGGATAACTTTCCTCTACGTTGATTTGGAGGAGGAAATATATCCGGTGCAAACCAAACTTTTGAAATGAATAACAAAGACTCAATTTATAACTAACTTATACAACTTAACGCAAACACCAAGCTCATGGAAATGCCGACTCAATTTATATCTAACAAAAATATTTTATTGTTGCTATCGTTTTTAGTAGGGGTGCAGTCTTTCTATTGATGGCTAATTATTAATATGTGACATACAAAGCATGTTGCTAAAAGATCTTCGTAGTCAAGCTCTCAAGAGTTGATGCTTATTTTTTCATTTATAGGAAAAATATTAATTATTATGAGAGTTGATGCTTATTTTTTAATTACCTAAATTCTCTTAGGGGGCGTTTGGTTCAATGTTATCTCAATGTTATATTATGTTATCTGTAGAAATTAATTGTTTGGTTTAATGACATCTTTAAATAACATTACAATTAATTACAAAAATGCCATTACATGACGACATCTAGATGTCACTCCAAATTGGGCGACATCTCAAGATAACACCATCAATTTGTCATTATAATGCCAATAACTTTCAACTAAACAAAAATAATTTGGATAGCATTGATATTTTCTAATATCATAATATTGAACCAAACAAATATCTATTGATGAATAACAATGACATTTAGATAACATGACATCTAAATAACATTGATATTGAAATAACACTGAACCAAACGCCCCCTTAACACCTTCCTATTACAATTATTTTCCCAATTTAAAATACTTTTTAGCTAAGTAATTATCTTGCTTTCTTATTTTCAAATCTTATATCTAAACTGAAAACATACTCTTAAGCCACATTTGGTTCGATTTTTTTTTTTT